>JBBMJZ010388466.1:0-14932 GCA_037833815.1 Zingiber zerumbet | reverse complement strand
CTTTTTTTCTTCTCCTTAAATTGATTTTGTTGTTAATTTAACTTGTTTTCAAGCCACAAGCTTGCCGCTAATTAGCTTGCATCTATTGATTAAGACGTAATTGAAAAATTAAGTGACTAGAATGGGAAATAGTCAAATAGATAGTGGTTTAGGTACATGAATGGTGTTAATTAATAAAGAATTAATTCACATCAATAAAATATCATGAGATATCATTAGAAATAAAAATATTCCTCGAAATTAACGCCTCAATGGTGTGGGACAGCCACGTCCGTTCCTAGCGATTGCCAATTGCACGACTTTTCCTTTAATAATAATAATAAAAAAAGAGATGCGGTTTCCACTCACTTTCCATGGATGAGCTCTATGTTTAAGAAGCGTGCTTGATACGATAACGGGTGTTACATAAGCCGGCATGTGGCGTAACGGACGGTTTAACCATCATCATATCGTGGTTTATATTGGAGACGAGGGTGATGATGAATCGTGACGGCCAGGAGCATCCCAGTGAAAAGCGACCAGAAATTCTGTTCCGGTTTATTCGAGTCGTATCGGAAGGCGACGGCGACACGAAAGCGGAGACCGGGCTGTTACGCAACACCATTAATAAGGCTGTTAGGTAGCTTGAAGGTGGTGCGCGTTTCCAATCCCTCACACATCACGGCAACTGATACCTTCGCCTCCCTCTCTCTCTCTCCGCTCAATTGCCAAGGTTTTCGATCCCTATTTCGTAGCGATTTCTGACGAGATCGATTCAAGTAGGTAATTCGTCGTGTTAAAGAAGATTTGCTGCCTGTATTTTTTTTTTTTTTGGGTACCTTCTTCTTTGAAGTTGCTTTTGCTTGTCCGAAGGAGATAACTCATCGATGTCACCCGTTGGGCGATGTTATTGGGCAGATCGACTGGATTTCGTTCCTCTCGGACTGTGTGTTGCCGCGGGACGTGATCGATAGATGTCAGTGACGCTGTAACGAAGTGCAAGGGAAATACGCTGTTGATTGAAGTCCTAAAGGATTTCTTTTTGAGATCTAATCCCGATTTGTTAGTCTCGCGGTTCAGGAAAGTGTTTTGTGAAAGAAACGTGACGTTAATTAAATTTTTTAGAGTGCAAGGAAGTCCGGGGCTATTATTGTTGCTTATTCGCAATTATGAGCGGCGACAGAAGGAGGAGCGAGTTGTTGAAGACTTAAAAGTTCCTTTTTCCCCTTCCGATCTACCTGCTATGCAACTATTTTGGTCTGAAGATTCTGGTAAACCTCATTGTTTCGGTAGTTTGTTCCGTGGTAGCATCAAGCTGAAAGATCGTGCTGGGTACACTGTTGGATTTTATTTCTCGTCCTTGGGGTTATGCTTTTGTACATCATATTGGTCAGCTGACCTTAGGCGTTAGAGGTGGTATAACTTAGTTGGTGTGACCAGATATCCCGAATTATTTTGTGGGTGGGGTTTGGTTTTGTCGAAACTAACTGTTGTGATGTGCAAAGAAGCAACTTTCTTGGTCATAAAAAGCTGTAATGTTTGGGCCAAATGAATTGACTCTGGAGCTCATGTCATTTATTTTGCGCATTCATTTACATTGGAGAGGAAGCTACAAGAAATATTCATGTAGTTCATGGAAAAGTTCGCCCATTTAGCATGACCTATAGTTTATGTTCCTGATCAATCTGTGGTGCTTTGTTGCTCCGATTGAGTAATTCAATCTTTGCTAGAGCGGTTCAGAAAGAGTGAGTACACACCTTTGGAGAAACAGAAATGCAGAGATCCACTCTTTGCATATTTGTATCCTGGTGTCATGCCACCACAGTCAAGTGTCATGATACCACAGTTAGGGAAATCATGATAATAGGCGATGAGCAAATTTTTTTGTTTTCCAGGTATCAAGTATATCTAGGCCTTTCTTCACCTGTGTATCTGTGTGGAACTTACAAGAGATATTCATGACTTGAGTTCATTACAAGATTATGTTTTTTGCACATTTTATGGGAGTGATTTGAAGTTGTTAATTCTGTGAAGGATGTGCCTTTAGCAAAGTAATTAGTTAGCCCTATTATTTTGTGCCCTTTCTATCTCAAAAACCAAAATTGCTGAACTAACAAGGATAAAACTTAGCTTCATCTTTTAAAGACAGGAAAGCAATTTAGCATTGAATCAGTCCACACTACTTGTAAAGTATGATCATCACTCATCAGGATGTTAAGTTATCTTATAATAGATCCTGAGTGAATTTGTTGGAAGAGATAGCAGAGTGAACTCATTATTCCTCTGAAAGTAACTAGAACTAGCACTATTGCATTTTATCCTATCTTTCCAGCAATGTTGTATAGTCTAAGAAACATCAGAATATATTCGGTCTATTATCTCAGGTGTTTCAGATTACTGAAACATAAAACAAGGGCATCTGCAGACCTGGATTGATGGTTCTTGATTTGCTACAAGTGGTGGGAGTTTCTAGCTCAAAATTATTATTTCTTTGTGTATGTGCCCCTCAATTGACTATCCAGTTTAATTGTGGGGAGCCTAAATGCATGCTTTATGGAAGAAAAAGCAGCAGTCCGTTTTCTCCCTTCTTTTAACAACCTGAAGCTACAAAATTCTGAGTCATCCATCATAAAGGCACTCAGAGTTCTACTGCAGGAAGTATCTTTTATGGCTGATAGTTTCTGACCTCAGCAGGAAGTATAGTCCCTTGGGATATTTGCTCACTTCTTGTAATTATACTTCTGAATTTTTGCAAGTTTTGAATGACTTAGTAGTTCATCACTTTATAAAATGATTGAACAGCTGTTGACTGCTTTAAAAGGTCTCTCTAATTCATTTGGTTAATGATTAGTTTTTAGATGCCTTATTAAATTAAAATCTTCAATAACCATACGGGAGCTGTAAGAAGGATATCTGGACTGCTTCGGCTGGGATAGTCTTTTAATGCTTGAATACATTAACATTTGTCCCCGGGACCAAATTACATAATTCATTACTTTAGATTGATGTTGCTAATTTTTACCAAATGATGCTTCATTTTCTTTTTGTTTGCTTTTGTTTATTTACTTTTTTGTATTCATATCTACCTTATGTTTATGTTCACTTTTTGATTTAGTGAAGCATTTGAATTGTGGTGGTGAATTGATGATTATTTTCATTTTTAGTTTAGCCGCGACAAAGCGATTCTAGGATAGCTCATCTCTTGCACAGGGTGTTAATAATGCCGATCAACAAAGAGGTGGTCCTCTTGCTAATGCCATTATTAAGCAGTTTATTGTATTTGGAAATATTAATGCTTTTTTTTTTTTTTGAATTTCTTATTCATAGATTCAGTTTGACCTTGCTGATGGGCATTCTGATACGTCTATATCTGGTGTACCAATCAAGAAAAGGCTATTTCATTTGTCACAATCATCATCTTCTACATCCCAAAACATAAGTGCAATGCCAAAAAAATTAAGTGAACAACCGAGGAATCTCTTACTACAATCAGAATCTTCTGTTTCTGAGAACTCTGCTGCTGTCAAACTAGACAGTAATTTAACTCTTGATGATTCACTAGAGTCTTCCATCAGATTCAATAGTTCACATGGAATTGCTTCCCAGGTTAATTATAGCCTGGTGCTCAAGGCAGGCACCACTGGAAGTGGGGAATCAGGTATGGATGATGATATGGATGTAGATAACAGGGCGTCACTAGGCTTGGATATGGAGAAAGGAAAGAATTCACCAGAGCAATGGGAATCTGAGATGCTCAAAGTTAGAAAAGGTGTTGGGAAAATAATCACTTCAAGTGATGTATCTGCATCTGAGAGAGTTGACACTTCAGGTTTGTATCTATCATGTCAGGATAAGCAATATGGTCTGAACTTGTCGAAGATAGTGAAAGATGAAATGCCTTTGTTGGATCTGCCTGGGTTGAATTTGCTGCAACATCTTAGTTCGACCAGTTACAAAGATTTGGAATCAAAACGTGCTACTTTTCATCTTTGCTCAAGTCGAGAAAATTGGGATTTGAATTTTCCGATGGACGTGTGGAATACCAATTTGGATAATTTAGCTACTAATTATGAGATGAACGATAAGTCAAAACCGAAGGAGTTGCACCAACCAAACAATGAAAAAATTCCCATTCAAAATAGTAAAGAGACCCCAGACAGTTTTGGATTAGGTTCATCAGTGGTTGAGTCACATCAATGCAATCTGAGATTTACCAAATTGGGATTGCCTGCTGATGGAACTACAGGCTACGTAGATGGCTTAGACTTGCAGCTTAGGCTACCTAGCAGACCAAAGTTGCACAACTTGGGGATAACTCCTCTTGATCTAAGCCTGTCCTTGACAGGTAATCCTTCAGATGCATCTTCCACAATTGCGAAATTTAAATCGTGTATGAACCATAATCAGAAAGAAACTAGAAGTCATCAACTTAGTAGTTTCAACTCTGGTGTTGTTACACAAGTGAAATCTGAACCATGCGATAGAAATTTCCATGCGGAAAGTTCTCTGATTGAGGACACATCACTAGGTAAACAGATCAAACCAGAACCACCTGAAGAACTTCAGGAGTCCCCAAATTTGGTCTTAGGTAATAACCA
The DNA here is from genome assembly GCA_037833815.1 of Zingiber zerumbet. Classification (NCBI taxonomy): domain Eukaryota; kingdom Viridiplantae; phylum Streptophyta; class Magnoliopsida; order Zingiberales; family Zingiberaceae; genus Zingiber; species Zingiber zerumbet. Next base: position 10,355 of record JBBMJZ010388466.1, on the reverse strand, counting down.
GCTAGCCTCTTTCACACAGCTACCAACAACTTTGGATTCTAATTCTTTGCATGATGCAAATATGTTTCATGATTGTAGTCCAACTTTGCTTAGTGTTGCAAACACAAACATGGTAGGAAGAACTTGTCTAGACTTAGTTCTTTCTGCAGTAACAGATTCTATGGTACTTTCTAATGCTGAGGATGTGCCTTCTACCAGTTGCCTTAACCAAGATGTAGAAGGAAATTCTAGCAAACCATTGGATTCTAATTCTTTGCATGATGCAAATATGGTTCATGAATGTAATCCAACTTTGCTTAGTGTTGCAAACACAAACATGGAAGGAAGAACTTGTCTAGACTTAGTTCTTTCTGCAGAAACAGATTCTATGGTCCTTTCTAATGCTGAGGATATGCCTTCTACCAGTTTCCTTAACCAAGATGCAGAAGGAAATTCTAGCAAACCATTGGATAATTTTGCGGAGTCAATTATTTCTGATGTGAAAGCATGTACTGCAGAAGATACAGTCACTCGTGACAAGGTTTCTTCCCTGCATCAAAATGCTGATCCTAAAGAACCCAGGGCCTGTGGTGAATTATCTGGAGGAGTTGAAATGAGCCTCTTAGATGATGCATCAAAATGCTTAGGCAATAGCAATCTTGATTCTGATCCCCGAAAAACTAATATAGTGACTGGTGGGAATCTAGAAGGCATGGAATTAGCTGTGAACATTCAGATAGAACAGTATGTTGTTACTGCACCAGAGCCGAGTGCTCCTGAAGATCCAAAGAGTGCAAGGAACAAGATTACCAGTGATGGAGTTGGTGACGATGAAGATGGTGTGCCAGCATTTGCAAATGAGGTCCAATGTCAGATTAAAAAAAAACTGGATGCTAGTGTTTCTACTGCCTCCATCGGTACAGAAGGTTTTCCCTTCATGACAGATGTGCATGTGGATAGTAAAGGAGAGGAATTACAAGGTGAAAAGTTAAGTGGTCATAGTGTTGAAATGTGCCATGCAAAACAAGAGACAACCATTGACTTAAAGACAGACTTGCATGAATTGCCAATTACTGCTGAATTGACTTCATATGCCAGTGAAAAGCCTGTGGAACCTTCTCAAGGAACAAGAGCAAAACTCCTTGGAAGGGAGAAAGTCTTGAAAATGAATTCATGTTCAATCAATGCATTTCCTGAAATTGCAAAAAACAAAAATGAATATGCAGGCGGTCAGCAGTTGAGCACAAAAGTTGCTAGTGTGGCAATCAAGCATCCAGAAGTGCAAGATAGAGAATCAAATGTTGATAGTACGGCAACTAAGCATGCTTATAATCCATTTAAACATAACCACATTAAGCATGATGGCAACAGGTACAAGAATAGAGACAGTGACAAGACAAGTTCTCAAGAAAGGTTGATTGCTGATAGCGAGAAGCACGCCAATTTATATTCTCAAGGGAGAAGGTGATAATGCTCACACTTTTTTAACCGCTGCTGCTATTTCTGTTAGTACCTGTTTTTACTATGACATTAATGGATTTTATTATTTTAGGCATTCAAAATTAGAAACTAACAATCATGATCAGACAACTGGCAGATGTGAATCTGATTACATGAACAATAGAAGGAGCTATAATCATCATTTTAATCGGGATCCCGAGGTGCAGTATGGACCAGGAATTAGTAATCCCAGAAAATCACGATATCGGAGGCATAATGAAGACATGGAAATTCCATTTACTGGTCCTCCAAATGGTAGTTGCTATAGATCATTGAGAAGGACGACAGACTATCCACTGGAGCGTTCATCTCGATTTCCAGCTTGGAGACCGTCCCAAGGGCGCAGACAGGAACTGAGTGGTAGACGTCAAGTAAGAGACATTGATGCCAACAGGATTGTTGGAAGAGAAATTGATGATTACCTGATTTGCAAGGATAAATTTGCAAGTTTACCTGGTGAAATGGTAGATAGCTTGCTACATTCACACCCAAATCAGCATTATGAACCAACTGAGAATGACTTTCTGTTGAGGGGCAATAGTGTTTCGCCTACTAGATCTCCAGTACGCTTGTATCGATCACGTTCACCGACTCAATGGTTTCCACCTGGAAGAACACCTGAAATGTACATTGATGATGATACAGATTTAACAACACATGGACCATCTCTTGATAGAGTTGACATGATTAGAAATCTTCCAGAAGCTGAGATAACGGGTAAGCATACTTTACTTCGATTCCCTCAATTGCAGACTGAGATGAGAGAAATGCATTTGGCTAGAGAACTTGATTTAGCAAGGGCTGGTAGAGTTTTGAGGAATAGAAGGTACGAAATGAAACGCCGTGAAAATACAGAATACCCTGAACCTACATACTCTGAGGATCAAATAGTTTATAGCAGGGATTATGATGACAGGCGTGGACTTGTACGGACACAACATTTTGCTAACGATGATGATGCCAACCTTGTTTTTACTGATGATGATCAATGCCCGGGATCAAGAGAATATGATGATAGGCATGGATTCATTCAACAGCCACGTCGTCTTCCAAGTACCCAGGATGATAATCGCGCTCATATTGGTGATGGCTATCATAGATCTTCTAAGTTTTTCCGTGACAGTGAAATGATTCATGGTGGGAGCAGCTCCAGGAACTTCCACAGTCATGTAAGAAATCAGCTCGGTCCTAATAGATTAAAGAACAAGGTGGAACAGGAAGAAGATTACAGATACCACCGCAAACAAAGAGGGTGTGATGGTGATGATGTGAGGTTGAAAAGGAGAAAGTATTAGAACTGTTTGCTTTGCATCCATTCACAGCCAACCATATGTGGTCATTTGGCTTATTTTAGCACTTCATCCAGATGGATCCTTTCCTAAGATGCCAAGGGACAATCACAGAAAATGATTTCTGACTCGTGGATCGTTTCACACAGTGATTACCGAGCTGCAACAGTTTATAGCTACTGAATAAATTGTGCTTCAGCAATGCTGATGCTTACTGCTGTCTAAAAATTTCATCAGTGAGCAATAAATTGGTTTTGAATACATCCGAGGTTTACCCTTTATGCCTTGTGCAATATAATTTCTCTCTGATAACACTTGCAAGAAAAGAATGACCAACCTGTTTTGTTGGAAGCTATCAAATACGTGAGGAATCAGTGGTGGTCATGGCTGGCACCTGTTCAATTTGTTTGTAATATTAAGTAGGATTTCCTATTGAGCTCGTACAGCTGATACTTTGACCATTTTAAGCCCCGTACGGCATAGAAATCATCTTCACGGACGAGTTTGTTGTTCATACTGCTTTTGTGTTAGAAATTGCAAGCAGATCTCTTCCAGTCAATGGAAAATTGGCCAAAATAAGCTCAACAGCAATGCTACTGGTGCTATTTTACCACTCGTTAACCAATAACTTTAGAATCAACAAAGGGATAATACTTGACAGATGTAAATCCTTATGCTGTGTTAGCCTCAAATTTTTGGTTGCATGGTAAATCAAATATCATTTCCAACTTGTATAATGCTTCAAGGTCGATCAATCATTTGGAGAAAAACATGAATCGTATATGTAATGAGCCAATGTATATGAATTGGAACAGAAGAAACACAGAATCTTGCATCCTGAAAAAAATTATTTAGAAGTATCAAAATTTTGGGCAAGTATAGTATAAGAGGCGAAGATGGAGTAAGGAGGCAAAGCACATTTCTCGCAGGGGGAAAACAACAGGAGGGACATCAAAATCAAAGTCTCAAAGAATCAAATATTACTATGATGAATATGTAAACAAAAGGAGATTATGATGCTTTTTTTGGGAAAAAAAATAAATCAAATTTACATTAGATCCTTCTCTGTATCATAAAATGATGTTATACCGAAGGCAATTAGAGAAAGAGGAAGATTGGAAGACTAACAAGTAGTATGGTCCTTGATTTTTTTTTTTTTTTCAAGATATATATCCAATCTAAGATGAAAGTTACATTAAGATCACCTCTCAAAACAAAATGAATCACAATTAGAATCCTTCAAAATATCAGCTGCAATACATAGTTGCAATCCTGTTTCATCCATCAACTATATAGAGTTTATACATGTCCATATAGTTTATTTCTTTGAATTTTACAAGCAAAAAATAAAAGGACCTAGGATGCATAATTGAATCTTCAGTTGCAACACTTTAAGACCACACTAAGCAAAACTGCTCTTACATTCTTGTCTGATTCAAGCGGTAGTGCAGCAAATTACGATCAACTTACCTCCCTTCTGACTTTATCAACTGCGAGAAAACCTTGCTCATTGAGGTTTCGGTTACATCATTAAGTAATGATGTACTGTCCTCCACAGCAGGCGTATTCTCCATGGTGCCGATGTTTCCAACCTGAGGAGCAAGTTCCGGAATGCGATTGATGCTATTAATCTCAGAGTCACCACCATCTGCCTCTTGAAGTTGCAGGACATACTCCAAGTTCCAAAGGACATCTCCCATTGAAGGGCGCTCAGCACCACTATCTGCTAGGCATTTCTCAATCGTCAGCCCGAATTTCCTTAGAGATTCAGGTTTAATTGATCCTACAATCCTGACATCAGCAACTTGCTCCAACTCACCCTTCATTTGCCACTTCATTCCCCACTCAGCTAAATTCACCATCTCTCTTGGTAGGGTGGGATTTATGACTGGTCTGGCACAGAGGACTTCAAGCAAAACTACTCCAAATGAGTACACATCTGATTTCTCAGTCAACTGTTGCCTTCGGTAGTACTCGGGATCAAGATATCCAAAACTTCCTTTTACAGCAGTACTAACATGGGTCTGATCCAACTCAGGTCCGGTTTTTGAGAGTCCAAAATCAGCAACCTTTGCCAAAAGATTTTCATCTAGAAGAATATTTGCAGATTTAACGTCACGGTGGATGACAGCCATGGCTTGACCAGTGTGAAGGTAGTGCAGTCCTCTAGCTGATCCAATACAAATTTCCAATCTCTGCTTCCAGCTAAGAGAAGGAAGACCTGAACCATAAAGATGACTCTTAAGAGTGCCATTTTCCATGTATTCATAAACAAGAATCATTTCATTCTTCTCATCACAGTATCCAATCAGAGAAACCAGATGGCGGTGGCGTAAGCGTGACAGTAATTCAATCTCTGTACGGAATTCATTGAGGCCTTGTTGAGATTTTGGATTACCCCTCTTCACTGCCACTTTTGTTTCATCTCTCAGTACTCCCTTGTAGACCTTCCCAAAGCCTCCAACCCCAATCACCAAATTCTCATCAAAGTTGTTTGTTGCTTCTTGAACTGCTATAAAGGAGAAACGGTAGCCAATGTTTCCATTTTGTCCATCCATGAAAGGTATTCCATTAGAAGTTCCGGTCACTGTGCTATGAGAACTCAAACCAGTAGCGGAGAAAGGCACCCAAGTTTTGGAATATTGTTTTGCAGGCCTTTTTTTCCTGAGGATGGAGAAAAGAGCCACTGCAATGATGATCACTGCAATCGCTCCAAGGCTTGAACCCAATATAATTCTGAAGTTTTTATTTGAACCAGTTGGTGTGCCAACTGTCTGACCAGAAGAAGCAGATCCATCGATGATCTTCATTATCTCAAGTCCATTTAGAATTGCATTTGGCATCGCATTACCCAAAGGCGCATCTACTGGACTGACTTTAATACTGAGAATATCAAATGCATCATCAGCCTCCAAAACAAAATCAAGAAAAACAGCTGTAGCCAATCTTCGAAATGTTTTCTCAGAGAGATCCAAGTTACTAGATGCAAGCCAGGTATTAACATAAACATTAAACAAGAGCAAATTAGGTGCGTTACTGACAATATCACAGAAGTGAAATCTTATAAAGTAACTTGACTTGGCATCCACATTGAATTGCCACGTTATGTTAACAAAGTAACTCAACGTGTTTTGAGCAGTATCAGATAACTCAGTGGCTGTGGCATACACAACATCAGGGGCAATCTCCTGGGAAACTCCATCATCCCTATAAATTTGACCACTGTAACTAAATGGTTGTGCAAGAGTTTTAGAAATCAAATATTTCTGATCGTTTTCCCAAAATCTCCAGAGAGTATCATCATCTGGCCAAACAGACTGATTACCCATGTTGATTCGGTAAATTGTCTCCAGTGCCTGTCCTGACAAATCCTGGTAACTTGTGCGGAATGGATGAATGATACTTGCATCATCACCAGTGAGATTGTCAGGAACTGACATGATTTCTATAGCATTTACAAAGGCAATGGATATATTTCTAGATGGTGCAAATGAAAGGCTAAGAGTGTCACTTGATATGATCAAAGAAAATTCCTTAATTGTTACATCCAGTGGTGGTCTGAAGTTGTTGAGCAGAGTAATATCTTGAGTCGTCACACTGAAAGATGCTGCAGTGAGGTTGTAGCTCTTGTACACAAAAGGGAAGAAATAAAGACGGATGAAGTGCCTACCAAGCTTCCTAATTTGAAATGTGCAGGACGCAGGTTCTGTGAAGACTCTGGCATTCTGGAAGAGCTGTTCCATGCCATAGTAAGAGGGGACCATGTTCTCTGAGATGTTTGCCAAGTTGTTTGAGGAGGACTTCAAGGTCCAAGAAACAGAATCATCTGCATGGAAGACTCTGTTTCCAATGGTTGTGTCATTCAGAGACCCACAATCGATCAGGTAGTGATCTGTTGGAGTAAATGAACAGTAGCCGCACGAAATGACACTGATTGCAAGGATAAGGATACTTGCTTGAAGTTTTCTAATGGCCATCTCAAAGTACAGATAGCCAAGATAAGTGTATTTGACAATATCTTCAAGAACACCTAATGAATATAAACTGGCAGTGGAAATTTACAACTAGACAGTCGCTTCGATATTTTCTAATAACCATCAACAAATCAAGCTAACCAGGGCAGGGCTTTGTAGGCAATATCTTCAATAGAAGCATCAACTGTAGAAGAGCCTGAGAGCTTCTCTAACAAGAAATGCGACTCCCATAAACAAAACTAAACTTGAAGCACAGAAACCCTAATTCTCTCTCACCGATCTGACTTCAGCTCCCTCTCGAAATGAATTCCGAGATAAACATCAAAAGAGTAACAAAAGCTCTAATCTGGAGCTGCGACCTACAAAAAAGAAGATGGGGATTAGAATTAGCGGGACCAAATTCGGCACCGAACAAACATCACAAAAAACAACAGCAACAAACAAGCAATAGAGCAAGGAGCCAAAAAACCTAACTTTGCAGAGAAAGAAAAAATCAACTCCTCCAGGCGATTGGAATTGAATTCACAGAAGCACAATAAGGGATTCAACCAATAAAATAGGAGGAAAGACAACACCTCTGGGGATCTGCAACATCAAATTGAACCTTCCGCAGATGCAAACCGAGCTCCCTCCCGAGCCTCTGAAGTCGTAGTAAGGGGAGATTTATAGAAAACTACGATGAGAGCAGATCAACTGGTCAAGGTTCTACCACTGCAAGATGGAAGAAGACGAGCTGGTTTGACCCTTTCTCGATGGGAGGTGGAAAAATGGAGCTGACACCCCCTTTAAAGACGGAGCAAGAGTAACAGCAGTCGCAGTTGGTGATAGTCATTTTCTTCCTTTTTTTTTTTTTTTCTTTGTTTGTTGTTTTTTTAAAGCTACTACTTTATTATTTTCTCTTTTTTATATTTTTTTGAAAACTAAAATAATATCTTATATATTAATATTTAATCAAATATAAATAAAGAGATAAAATATATATCTACACACACTTTTAAATAAAATATATTTTATTTGGTAATTATGACCCAAAAAATATTCGTATTATAAAAAACGCGGAAACGATTAATTTCTTCGAATACTGCTTAATTATAAAACAAATATTTTTATATATCAGACAAAATGAGATGCCGCTGTGTCAAAAAGATGATAGATCTACTACAAATAAAGTTCATAAAGACCTAAAAAAGGCAAATGGACCGAAATTTCACTTAATTATTTTAAGAATTAAAAAATAATTTCCTTTTTGACAGAGTCTTTCACGGGAAAGCAAAGAAGATAGGAGGGAAAAACATTTTCATCACATCAATACAATTTAATAGATGAAATCTTTATAATAGCATCCTAAAAGCCCCGAACTTATTCTTAATTTTTTAAACACTTAAACACGAATTAATAGTTAAATTTTTGTTAATAAATAATTGATCTAAAAATACTCGCTATGATCACTTTTTGATTTATTGATGAGAATTTTTTTAATTACTCTTAATATTAATTAATATTAGTTGAATAATTGATGTCAATTAATAATAATAAAAATAACGTCATGAAAACTCAAAGATAGCGACACCGCACCAAATGAACGCGGTTGCTTCCATTTTCCGTTTCATATTAATTAAAATCCGATGGGAATAGATAAGTGTGATTAAGCAGCATTTAATTTATTAATTATTTTTTTTTATCTTTATCATCTTGCCGATGTGAATAATTGATGTCCTAAGTCAGTTTATTTATAATTTAAATATTTAAATTAATTTCATCCAACTAAGAGATGGTTCGTGACTCAGCGTCCTTGTAGGATGGATGTTGAAGTGCCTCTCTCGACCTCAAACAATTTATGGATCGATCTCCTACAATTTTAACTATTTTTTATTTTAATTTAGGTATTTTAATTTTTTGAATTGATTAATTTGAAAAAAATGATCGATCTGACTACATAAAAAATTTTCATCGGTTATCAAAATAAATTATGAAGTATTTATGAATGTTTATCCATATGACCAACATTCTTAGGTCTACTATTTACAGGAGAGAAATATCCCTTGCAATGCACATGCAACTAAGACTCGAAATTTAGATCTCTTAGTTATTTATTAGAGGGCCTAACCATTGCCCTGAGCTATGATAGTTTTAATATTGTAGCAAAAGATGATTACGCTTACCTCAAACGTCTTTCACAGTTCGTTCCCAAGTTATGTGAAAGGAGATAAATTACAGGATCAGCTTATATATAGCCGACCGATAAGTGGCTAGAGGGTGGGAAGAATTTTTTTTTTCTCCGAGAACATACATCTAATAGTGTTAATATGTGGCAAAAGACGATTCGCTCCTCCCATCGCCTTGCCAACCCATCCTTAAGTCAACACAAAGGAGGTAAATTACAGATGACTACTAGCCATTAGTACAGTGGCCAAGGAATGAGAGAAGACATGCTCAGACGCACTAAGTTCAACCCTAAGGAATGCATTAACCACTGCACCACTCCGAGGGAAACATCTAATAGTTTTAACATGTGGCAAAAGGTGATTATGCTCACCCCTAGCGCCCCTGCCAGCCCGCCTCGGGACCAACATGAAGGAGGTTATGGTGACTTAGCGACAAGTGGAGGGGGGGGGGGGGTGAAATATGTTGGAGCAATCTGGGTACCCTAAGTTTTAATATTTGGGCAAAGGTTTAAGTTAGGTTTATTATTGTATTTGATATGCATTGTGAGTGTGTAGGATACAGGTACAATAAGGAGAGTCCAAGTGTGATCTTGGTAAAGGAAAAAAGTCTAAGGGTGAGTCTTGGCAGTGTAAGTCCAAGCATGTAATCTTGGCAACATAAGTCTAAATGTGATTTGGCAATGGATGAAATCCTAGAAGCACGACCTCTTGACAAAGGAAGACCCGACAACAATGACAAGGTCGATGGAAGCTTTAGAAGGCAAGGCGTGAGGAAGGCATCCGAGGGACGTGAGGCTGATGGATGAGGCTATAAGGCTAGGTCTAGGTTGTGCGGGCAAGGATGAGTGCATGAGAGACTGTATCCAGGGTAAAATTTCAGTATTACTGTAGCGTTACTGTAACAGTCGACTGATATTTTCATCAATTGACTGGTAGCCGACCGTTGGCTTACAACGGTCTAATTTCACTTAGGACCAGTCAATTGGTGGCGGAAACACAGTTAGGTGTTTCCTCCCGAGCTCTATTTAATAGAACTCAGGGTGCTTGGCCAAGGTTGACAAAAATAGAGATGGTTAACTCGTATTAGAGTCTCCAAGGTCTTCTTGAGTAATCAAAAGCTTGTGCGAGTTTGTGGTGAGGTTTCTCCACCCACAAGGAGCTACTCGAGCTAGCCGGAGGTGTTCCGAGGAGTCATGCACCGACGGATCAGGATCGTCCACCTTACGGGCAGTCGTGGAGTAGGAGCTTCATCTCCAAACCACGTTAAACAACGTGTTATGTTTGCCTTCTTTTATTAGTGTTTGTCTTATATTTCTGCTGTGCACACTAACCATTGTAGGAAGTAACATTTTCGGTGAGACGCTATTCACCCCCCCCACCATCTAGAGGCGTCAAGGTGCCAACAAGGGGTATCAGAGCGGGTCGGTTTTCTATGGACTAACCACTGA
>JBBMJZ010388453.1:0-14933 GCA_037833815.1 Zingiber zerumbet | reverse complement strand
GGGAAAAAGGACCTGACTTGAGCGTCGGAGGGCCTGACCTAGGGACTTTTTCCCTGGGTTCTGGTCTCTAACGTGAGGGGAGATCGTCTGAGTGTGTGCAGGGTCACCTGCTTCGTCATCACCGTTCTTGCGGCCTCCGTCATCTTTCTACAGTCGCTGGAGAGCTCCAGACGCGGGTCATAGACTCGGTCAGCTTTTTCGTCGCCTCCATCCACCAGCAGCTAGCCCATTTCAACCGGCCTCTGTCCGACTCAGCTTCCGGACGGGATCATATAGTCTAATTATTAAAGTAATACTTTTACGTTGCACAAAATTTATGGTTCAGATTAGTACCTAGTTTTTATTTGTAAATGTTATTTTCCTTTTTAATGTTTCTGTATCATCATATTCATTTCTTGTTATATTGCAAATTCTCTGTATCCATGATTTATAATTTAGGTTTGAAAATGGGATGTCCTAATGCAAAAAATACCCAACTGTTCATAATATTTATGGTTGTCGTGCTGACGAGTATAAGGAAAGTTTTATTAGTATTAGCTCTCAGAATTAATTATAAAATAATTAGATTTATTGAGTTAATGATTTACTGGTTAATGACTTATTAGATTAAAATGATTAATTTAATATACTAAATTCAATCCATTAAAAAGATAATATAGATTAATAAAGATTAATTAATATCATTATTAAAAAAACCCACAAGATCTTCTGAGTAATTCAGGAGTAATTCTTGATCTTCTAATCTTCTTCCTCCTCTTCTTTTGGTTGATTCCTCTCTTCTTACTTTTGATTGAACCTCTAAGTGTGCTTAGCACCACAATGGTAGTTTCTCTCCGAATTATGAGTTTATGAGACGGACGGAATATGTTCGTGTGGATACTGTAGAAACGTGAACATTTGATCGTGCTAAGATCTATTGAAGATAAAGTTACCGTCAGGACTTCATATTTACGTAACAAAGACACAACTCTTAATTTAACTGGTATACGATTTTCTTCGCATGGATCTTTTAGAAAGAATTTTAATTATTGTTTATTCCACTGCGCTCAAATTATTTTTGCGCCCAAGATCTTTACAAGTTTAACTTAAATGTGTACTCTGAGGTACATCCCGGCCCAGTTCAGCTCACACTGTAGATGTAGTAATTTTGGTATGCATTGTAATTAATCCTGGCTCAGTTCAGCTAACTTAAATGTGTTTAAAGATTTATTTTTTGTTTGTACAAAATTATTAAATTGACTTGTTTTTCTTTAAAGGTTAATTTCTTTTATAATTTTGTTGCTCTTTAAACTTTTGTTATGTTCCTTAGTGCTGAAATTACCCTTTTTTTTTATAGAAATCCATCCATTCCAAACATGTAGACCTGAATAGCTAGTTTGAATATGTTATAAGGAAGATGAGCTCCTGCAATATGGACGGAGTGTCTGAAAACCCACACGGAAATTGTGAAGCATGTGACATGTCATCTCTGCCATCGCGTGATCTTCCTGTTCATATCGTTGAACCAATCCTGAATCAGTTAAGCTGGTCTAAACCTCTCAGTCTTCGTAGTGTAAGCCGGATAACAGAATTACAATCCTACGAGAACGCAGAGTCCATGCCGCCTCAGGTCACGAACTGTTCACTTATTTAGAATGGATGAAAAGAGTTGATCTGTGATTCATCTGTTCAAACTGAATGGGGCGTGTTTAGATACCCACCATCTGATAATATGAGTGTCGTAAATGTGCTAGCCGGAGCTACTATCGATCTTCCACTTCTTCAGATACAAGGTGACGTTTTTGTCACGCTGTCGTCGACCCCTGCTACCAGACAATGTCTTTTGTTGGCCGAGGTGAGAAATAAGAAAGAATCTCGATTCTTTTCTTGTCGGCCTGGGGATGGTGAATAGACTGCATTGGACAATCTGTCTCATGCATTCCTTGTTCAGTTTTCTGCACGATCAGAGGGGAAACTCTATTTTGCAGAAGAGTCTTTCCTCTTTGTCCTAGACTCAATACTTCGTGCCAACTCTATTTCTGCACGATCATTGGTTAACTCATGGAGCTTCATGGATGAAGGGGAATTAAGTATGCACTTGATTAAGCGTGGTACTGAGATTTTGGTACTTCTTGCATCAAGTGAAGGCAATAATGGGCCTATTAATGATTTCTCAGTATTTCAGCTTCAGCAAGACACATCGATGGTGAACAATATGAAAAACCGGATCTACCAGATGCTTCTTCCGCGAGTATCATTCGTGGAGGTGGAGAGCTTGAGGAACTACGCAATCTTCTTGGGAAATATACAGTCGGTATGTTTACTGGTTGAGAATACGGGATGCAAAGAGAACTGCATATACTTCAATCAACCTGGTGATGAAATTGCATGGCCATGTGTTTGATTTGGGGAACAAAAGCATCACTGATGGTCCTATTCTTTGCTCAAAGGATGTTTTTAGGTCTCTTTTCTGGATAGAGCCATGTTGGGCTTCACGATTCCTTATATATTGCAAGAGGAAAAAAAGATTGATAGCCTATCTGCATCCGTCTCAGTATATTTCAAAGGCAAATTTCACATCAGGAACAAAAGGAAATTCTCTTTTCAGGTTTGAATTGTTTTCTTTTCAGTTTTAAATTAGGAGGATTCTGGATGCAAATTGTCGAAATGCTTGGAGTGGTTGTGAAACAAGATATTGATGCTTTCCTTTGCTCTTAGCTTCTCTTTCTAACGGTATTGTGCATAAATATTTCAGCATTGTGTAACAGACAGAGTTGATGACCTAACAGTTTGGTGCCAGTGGCCTCGGATCATTTTTAGTGTATTTTGCTGATAATTGATTATACGGGAATGGCTCAATCGTCCCATCATATTTTAATAATTACCAAAGACATAATAATTTATTCGGTTGTCCCGTTCTACCATTTTTAATGTCCTCTCTCCTTCATATGTCATTTTTCTCTCTGTTCCTTGTTTTCACTTATCAAAATTATTTTTCGTCCATTACACGCCATATGGAAGTTTAATCTTGGAGCACTTATGGAGAGCCAAATAAGCCATGACGGTTAAAATTCTTATAATCTTATAAATTTATATGACTTGAAATGAGTACAATCTAAAATATTTAAGTCGATCAGTAAATTTTGATCAAAATTCCTTAATAGATCTAGGCTTTTTAGATTTCTATAAATTTACACTTATCTGATAGAGTTAAGCGAAAGAAAGATAGATATAGTATCGAACCTTAGTTCTGATCAAGGAAAATTGTAGACATGGGTTGGAGAGACCAAAATTACATTGGGCTAATCCCAACATGGGTCTGATTTAAGCAAATCAAGCTTATGTTAGTCATGATATGTAGGAAACCAAGACTAGGTTAGGTCTGGTCTTCTCTTAGATCAGGTCTAACGTGATCGTGGTCTCCCCACACCAAGCCCGCTTAGGCCTAATCTATTCTTAAACCAGGCTCAACGTGATCGTAATTTCTAATTTCTAAGAGACCAGGACCAAGCATTCTAGCTAAAAGTTAATATATACTGGAGTAACATCTATGGTGAGCCCGAAATAAGTAATAGAGGATACCTTTAGACTCTTTGCAATGTCAAAAATTCACAAGACTTAAAATGGATGCAATCTGAGCTCTCTAGATCGATTAGTGGATTTTAGTGAAAACTCACTGATCGACCTAGACTGTTTGGATTTCTTTAAACTTATATCTATAGATATGATGTCAAACCTTAGTTCTGATTAAGAAAAACGGTGGACCTAATATGGGCACCTGATTCGCTCAAGACCCCATTGGGCCTAATCTACTCAAATCAAGCTCACATTGGCCTTGATCCTCTCAGATCATGCCCCTTGGTCTTGGTCTCCCAGAGCAAGTCCATAGTTTATTGTGATCAAAATCAAAGTTCGAGATCATGTACCTTTCTTTCACTCAACCCTATCCTACTTGTGTAAATTTGTAGAAATTCAAATAGCCTAAGTTCATTAATAAATTGTAGTCAAAATTTATTGATCAATCTAAAGAGCTCATATTGTATTCGTTTCATGTTCGGTAGATTTTTAATATTGTAAAGAGTCCAAAGGTATCCTCTGTTATTTATTTTAGGTTCCTTAAGTGCTCTAAGATTAAACTTCTATGACATATGTAAAAGAGAAAAAAAATAAAAAAATTCAATCGAAAGAAAGAGAAAAAAAAAAAGAGAAGAAAGTTGTATGGAAAGGAAAGAGAAAAGAAAGGAAATATAATTTTTTACAGAACCTAGTAGATAAGTTTTTAAAATATCCAAATCATGTATCATAGTTTTAAAATTACCAAATTACGTACCTACTTTCCATTTTATCCTTGTCCTTAAATCAATTCGACTAGGAAAAAATAGTTGACTGATTTTTTTTTCAGTCTAATCGATTTGTTTTGGATGATGGACCTAGAGATCTTGGAATGACATGAAATCAATTCCTATATATTCGTCTAGTTCTCATATCAAACAGCAATTTGACCTGATATATTAATATATTGAGAGCGGTGATTTTTTGAATACGAATTAATTTTTCAGTCATATTCCTATTTAAAAAATCACTGTTCTCAATATATCAGGTCAAATTGATATTTGATAGTATTTTTACAATCAAACATATATAAGAACTAGTTTCATGTTATTTCGAGATCTCTAAGTTCATCAGCTGATTTCGGTCAAAATCGACTAATGGACCTAAAGCCCTTAGAATGACATCAAACTAGTTTCTATGTATTCATCTGATTCTCTTGATTGTAAAATTACTATCGAAAATCAATTTGACACAATATATTGAGAGTAGTGATTTTTTTAAAACTATGGTTGAATGAACCTAAATAAAATCAATTTAGGTTCATTTGACCAAATTTGGTTGATTGATCTAGAGAGCTCGAAATGATGTAAAACTATATTCTATAAGTTTTTCAAGTTCTTATGATTATATTCATGCCCTCAAATATCAATTTGACCAAATATATTGAGCAGTGATTTTTTAAATACAAATGTGTTTGAAAAATTAATTCATGTTTTTAAATACAAACGTGTTTGAAAAATTAATTAATGTTTAAAAAATTATTGTTCTCAAGACATTGGGTCAAATTAATGTTTGATAGTATTTTTACAATCATGAGAACTAGATGAATGAACACATAGGAACTGGTTTCATATCATTTCAAAGTCTTTAGGCTCATTAGCCGATTTCAACCTAGAGAACTTGAAATGACATGAAATTAGTTTCTATGTGTTCGCTCTAAATACAAATTAGTTTTTCAAATATATTTGCGTTTTAAAAAAATCACTACTCTCAATATATTATGTCAAATTGATATTTAATAGTATTTTTACAATCAGACAAACTAAACGAATACATAGAAACTGATTTTATATCATTCCGAGTTGTCTAAATTGATTATTCAATTTTGACCAAAATTAATTGATGAATTTTTTGAACACATATATAAAAATAATTCGACTGAAAAAAAATCAGTCAACTGATAATTTTTTCTAATAGAAATAATTTGAGGATAGAATTTGATAATTTTAAAATTAGATAGGTAAATTAGATATTTCAAAAACTTATAAACTTCATTTGGTAAAAAGCTGAATATCAGATTTTACAAAAGCGGTAAAAACCGAAAGATCAATAAATTAGCGGGGCCTTAATTATTAAAGTACGTAATTCCCGTTGACAATAACAATAACGAAATTTAATGCTTCAGTGGTTTGCCTTGGAAGCACCAATTTGCATTAAGTACACTTGTGTTTGTCTAAATCTTAAAAAAAAGTGGGGGAAAACAATACTTAGGGGTAAATAAATTAACGTTTGTGAATAAATTTAATGTTTTATTTGATAAAAATTTATTTATATTTATTTAAGATATAAATAATTAATTAAATAAATAAATTTAAAAAATTTATTAAATTAAATAAATAAATTTAAACACATATATTCAATTTGTTAATATTCATGAATAACATTCGTGAACAATATTCATAAATAACGTCATGAACTATGTTCATTAATAAAACATATCAACATGCTAAATAAACAATAACTAAATAAATTTAAATTATCAATCTCAATAACCAATAAAATAAGTAAAAATTTCAAACATTCAAATAAATTTAAATTGGTCAAGAGCTCAATAATATCTAAACGAACCAAACTCAAGACAAAATTTAAAAAAGCTTAAACTCATGAAAAATAAACCAAATCATGTTAGACTTGATTTATTTTAACTTCAGCTCAGTTTACCTCAATTACCTTATCAAATAAGCTTAAACATTTTAAAACTTGACTCGGCTTAACTCAGCCCAACTTGAGTCGGTTCAATTTGACTTAGCTCAGTTCAGCTCCGCTCAATTTGGCTCCGCTCAATATGACTCCGCTCAATATGACTCGACAAAGTTTGACTACGCCCCAAAAATTAGGGCAGAGATCCTTTGGTCTAGGATCTCTGGATCAGTCCTGGACCCCTGGATATTCATTAGTGGAGTGAGTTGGACCCTACCTGTTTAACAGATGGAGTCTATATCACTTCATCAATATACTTATAGGGTCTTTTTTGATCCAGAAAATTTTAGACCAGAGAATATGAGCTCCAAAAATTATTGAAGGAAATTGATTGCATCTCTCACTGCGATTGTTCTGCACCTGAAGACAAAGCTATGTCCTATACATTTACTCCCTACTGCTTCAGACTGCACACATGAGACGGCTTGCACAGGCAGCAAGAAATCAACCCACATGAGACAGCCCCACAGAGCATTTATTTCTGTGAAGACAATCCCATGACTTAACGTTGCTTTTAAGTTCTTGGTGCGGTATCTGATCACAGTAATCACAAGGAATAAAAGCTTCAGAGGATCAACTATCAAATCTCACCTGTATTTCATATCGGCGTTCAATTGAAAACCCAAAAAATAACATTTCATTCTAATCCAAATTATTATTTATCAATTTAATAATCTTTTTTAAAAAATTTATTAAAATTATTTTAATTTAATTAAAATTACTTAAAATTTTTTATAGCATTTATTAAAGTTTTTTGTTAAATAAGTATTACAACACTAAAACAACTAATATAGCACTAATTATAAATAATTGTTATACAAAACTTAAAATGATTTTGATTAAGTTAAAATATCTCATATATAATGATATTTTATACATAATAATTTTAATTAGAACAGAATAGTATATTTTATCAAATTGTATCATTATCAGCCGTAGCTATTGAAAATATTTTTTTAAAAAATAAAATATATGATGAAATGTCTATTTAACAGTTTTTTGTTTACAAAAGAGGATTGATTGGATGATTAATTCCTAACCATCGTAAATTGGGAAACACATGAGTTTTAGTGGAAGAATAATTCAAACTTTTTTTTTAATGATAAAATCCATCACTCATTCGAGTGTAGTAGTAACTCGTGGGGGGAACACTAGCCTTTGATATATAGAGAGGAGTGGGTGAAGTTGACTGGTCTCTACTCCAAATACCACAGCATGGTCACTGCCACCTCTGTTCCCTGCTGACCCACACCGCAGCAATATTATAGCTTGTCTTCTTCTGCTCCACTGAATCCCTCTGCACAATCTGAACCCCGGTTCCCCTCCCAATGTCTCCCGCCACTTGCCCAGACTTGGCGTTCAACCCCACCCAACACATAGAACCAAGGCCCATAACAACACTATCTTTGTATTGTTTACTCGAAGCCCCAGTCGGTCTCTGGACTGGCACCGTCTCTCCTCCCTCCCAATGATTTTTATTTCAAACCTCAGCCATGTGAGCACTACAGAGAATTCGGACCAGATTCATGTATCTTGTTCCCCTGTGAAATGGAATTGGATCTTCGGAAAGGGAAATGCTTGTTGATCTTGAGCTTTGGAGCATGAAATGAGCCTTCTTTGTAAGTTCTTCTTCCTTTTCTTCTATTTTTTCTGCTTCAGTGGTGAAGAAAGGCAGAGCTGTAGCAACTGATGGATGAACCAGCTTCTCATTCCTCGGAACCATGCACATCTACGCTGACCATTAGAATAGCAGGGCCTTCATCGGAGAACGGAGAGAAATCTGTCCCAATCTCTCCGTCCATCTCTCTCTCCCCGCACTTGAACTCACCTTCACCGCCATCGTCTGCATTCGTTTCGGCTCTGCAATCTCCGTATATTTCTCCGAGAGCGTTGGAACCTCCAAATGGGACTAACAGCTACTCCACCACAGCTACGATGCCGTCGACGACCACATCAAACTCAACTTTGCATTCCGATGACATCCCGAGTACTTCCTACACTCCTCCTTCGGAAAGGTCTGATTTTATCGCAGACCAAATCGAGCAGAAGCATAAGTTTTCCGATGCCATGTTGCCTCGCATATCGTTCTCCTTCCCGGTTCCACGCACCTCGCTCACAAGAGGCTCGGTGTCTCCTCCTTCCAACCTGAAGCTCCATGGCTGTGATGTCTATATTGGTTACAACGGAAACAGCCACGTACTCGTTCGCTTCTGTAAGTGGCTGAAGACCGAGCTTGAGCTCCAGGGAATAGCATCGTTTGTTGCTGACCGGGCAAAGTACTCGGATTCTCAGAGCCATGATATCGCAGACCGGATAATATGCTCTGCTGCCTTCGGCGTCATCGTGGTGACTCCATCGAGCTTTCTAAATCGTCTCAGTGTCGAGGAAATCAGGTTCTTTGCTCAGAAGAAAAATTTGATTTCAGTTCTGTTCGACACCGAGCTCTCTGAGATCGTTGGTCTTTCAAATGAGAGGTTGGAGGGTAAAGAAAGCAGAGAAGCATTGGAAGGTTTTACCAAGTGCAATGAGTTCAAGATTGAAACAAATGGCAGCAATTGGAGAAGCTGCATATCCAAGGTTGTGGCCATTCTAAAATCAAGGCTTGGAAGGAGGAGCATTGCAGAGGTAGAAACTGAAACTTTTGAAGAATTACCCTTTCCTCGAAATGGCCATTTTGTGGGTAGAGATAAGGAGGTGGCAGAGATTGAAGCTGCTTTCTTTGGGTGCGTCGAAGCTCATGAAATGGAATGCCCGAAGCCTTCCCTGACGAGGGGCAGCTCAAGTGATGGATTCGCCGACGAGGAGATTGATACAGTGAGAACAAGTAAAAAGTATATTAGTTTGGAGATGAGGAAGAGCAAAGAGCCTACTTTAGAGGCATGGATTGAACCAGTTATTGAACTACCAAGCAAAGGAAGAAGCCTTCAGAAGCAGCGATCGAAGCACAAGAAATCGCGATGCGGTGCTAACAAAGGCCATGGAAATGCTAGTGTGTTCTGTGTCAATGGGAGCTCGGGCATTGGTAAAACAGAGCTTGCCTTGGAATTTGCCTACAGGTATGCTCAGAGATACAGGATGGTGCTGTGGATCGGTGGTGAAACAAGGTACTTGAGGCAAAACATCTTGAACTTGTCTTTGAAATTAGGATTGGACCTCAGTGCAGAGGCAGAGAAGGAAAGAGGGAGGATAAGGAGCTTCGATGAACAAGAGTTCGACGCATTCCTGCGGGTAAAGAGGGAGCTCTTCAGAGATATCCCTTACTTGCTGGTTATCGACAATCTTGAGACGGAGAAAGAATGGTGGGAAGGCAAAGATTTGCATGATCTCATTCCAAGGAACACTGGAGCTACCCATGTCATCATTACCACTAGGCAATCCAAGGTCATGAACTTCGAACCCATGCAACTTCCGCTACTCTCACTCGCAGATTCGCTACTGCTCCTCAAAGGGAGGAGGAAGAAGGACTACACCAGTGAGGAAAGTCAGGTGTTGAAGAAATTTGTTGAGAGAATGGAGAGATTGAGCTTCGGGATGTCTGTAGTCGGTTCACTTCTTTCAGAGCTTCCCATTTCACCGTCGGAACTTCTTGAAACAATCGATAGGATCTCAGTCAACGATGGCAATGAGGATGGTTTGTGGAGGAGCAGCAGTTTCTTGATGAAAACCCTGGTGTTCTGCTTCGCAGTGGTGGATCAAGCGGCGGGAAGAAGCCTTGCGTTGAGAATGGCCCAAACTGGTGCATGGTTTGCTTCCGCTCCAGTTTCTTCAACTCTGTTAGCGGCTGCCTCCAACAACCTGCCTACAAAAGGAAGCTTTTGTCAATGGGGGAAAGATCTCACTGACGTGTTCCTTTGTGGCACCAGGTGCTGTTTAGCAGCAGGTCAAGCAAGAAAGACAGAAGTAGACTCTGCTATGCTGCTAGTAAATCTCGGTCTGGCAAAGAGAAGCATGAGACAGCCAGGTTGCTGGATCCAACTCCATCCAATCACCCAAGTGTTTGCCAAAAGGAAAGGCGGGCTGCCGCCGGCGAAGGCTGCTGTGCACGGAGCCATGAGGGCTGGCAATGCTGCAATGGACTTGGATCACCTCTGGGCTTCAGCATTCCTAGTCTTCGGCTTCAAACAAGAGCCACCTCTCGTGCAGCTTAGTGCACTGGACATGGCCTTCTTTATCAGAAAGACTGCACTTCCTTTGGCAATCAGATCCTTCATGACGTTCTCAAGGTGCAATTCAACCCTGGAGCTGCTGAAGGTGTGCACGAACGCGCTCGAAGAAGCAGAGAAATCGTTCATCTCTCAGATACAGGATTGGCACCGAGGCAGATTGTGCTGGACGAAGAAGCTTCAGTTCAACCAGAAGGTGGACGAGTATGTTTGGCAGGATGTGACATTGCTGAAAGCCACATTGCTCGAGACCAGAGCTAAGTTGCTGCTGAGAGGAGGGCACTTCGATGAAGGGGAAGAACTCTGTAGGACTTGTGTTAGTATTAGGACCGTGATGCTAGGCCATAACCATGCTCAGACCTTGGCTGCTCAGGAAACACTGGCTAAGTTGGTCAGATTCCGGCGGAAAATGTGATGTAAGAACATGTAAACTCATGTATCTATCACGTTGAGTGATGTATTTAATCTCTGTATCCGTTTTGAGCAGTGGAAAGAGTAGATCAGAATTGTGACTGATAACAATTTTCCTCAGTTATTCACAAACTATAGTGCTTGCACAAATCAAACTGAAAAGATATTTTAAGGTATTTTCTTTGAAAATAAAGTTCTGATTGCAAACCCAACCAAGGTAGACTTATTGTTCAATTACAATGGTTATGTAGATGGTGGTTAGTTCATGAGACTGGAATACAATACAATACAATACAATCATTTGAATTTGCTTTGATCCATTTTATGTCTTTCATTGTTGAAGCAATACTAATCCTCTTCAAGATTACTTTAGAAAACACCTACAAATATAAGGCAAAATGCATGGCCTCGTGCAGCACAGATCTCCATTCTCTGCTCCACTGTGCCTGCCGCCGCCCGCTTCCATATCCGCCGCCTTCACTAGGCAGTTTAACCACACCGCCACAGCTGCAAACATGACCTTGATACTCCACCATGGTTGCGGCGCTGCCACCACCGTGGCGGTATCAATTGCCACTGCTGCTTCATCGAACACCTGCGCTCTTCCTTTCCTTAGCCACCACAGCCGCCCTCCAATAACTATTGGACAACAATTTTGAAGCACGGGTTATCCTCTGAAGTTACCAGTTTGCATTTTCTTTTGCCTTTATAGCTAATGTGCATGTATACATGGCATAGGTTTCTGATTTCAGGCTTGCAAGGTTAGCTATGGATGCTAAAACACATGTAACCACACGAGTAGTAGGAACTTTTGGGTAGGTGAATCAATGAATTGACTATTTCTTGTCTGATATGGCTTATCACTTAACCTTAACAATTATGTTTATCTTTTCAACTTAGCTATCTGGCTCCAGAATATGCTTCAAGAACCAAGTTGACTGACCGATCTGATGTTTATTCTTTTGGGGTTTTTGTTTTGGAACTCATCACTGGACGCGACAACCTGTAGACAACAGTCAACCTATGTGCGAGGAAAGCCTTGTTGAGTGGGTAAGACTTAACATTTCCTTCTTTACATGTTCATTTAGATAATTGTTCTCTAGTGTCCTTCTTTGCATGTTCATTTAGATTATTGAGTTCCTTTGAGACGGTCTAGTGGCTAGCACATAAGGTGTTATCATCATGAAGTCTGGGGTTCGAATCTCGACAAAGCCGAGATAAATACCTCCCATATGTGCTAGTCACTATTTCAAAAGCTAGTAGCCGCCCGTTATTTATCTCCTCTGTGTTGGTCCTGGGATGAATTGGTGGGGGCAATGGAGACGAGCGTATTTACCTTTTACCATCTTAAATTAGTGGCTATTGTGTTAGTACATATGCATAGTCTTATTATAGTATGGAGTAGTTTAACTATTTTAGTCTTTGAGGTAACTGCATTTCAACCAATTCACCTAATGCCGAGAAATAGGTTCTGACAAGAAATTGTTGGGATAAAGATGCTAGCTAGTGTTCAGAGCCTCATGGAATTAGCTGTCTTCAACTGAAACATGATTAAATTGAGCAAGCTGAACTTCCTAATTCTCCAATTCATAAGCCACCTGACTTTTGACTTTATCTTCTTTGTGCCAGTAAACATAAATCAGTTTATATGCAATTTTGTAGGCATGACCACGGTTGGTTAATCGATGCACTTGAAACTAGGGAGTTTGGACAAATACCTGACCCATGGCTCGGAAATGACTATAATGGAAACGAAATGTTTCGTTTGATTGAAGCAGCAGTAGCTTGCATTCGGCATTCAGCAACTATGAGGCCTTCAATGGGAAAGGTATACTGAATGATTCATCACCTACCCAGTGTTTTACTGCAAGCTGAAATCATCATGTAGTTATCACATTAAATGTTGGCATAGACATAATTTGATTCAGGTTGTACAAGTTCTCAATGCCTTAGCTGAGGTTGATCTAAACAATGGTGTCAAACCTGGCCAAAGCAAAATCTTCAATGCCCTAGAGTCTGGTGATATCAGGCTATTTCAGAGGATAGCATTCGGTACCCAAGTTTTCAGTCCTGAGCACAGCCAGTCGAGTTGGAGTAATCAATCAGAATTATCAAAGGTTTTTAAGTGCTTCATTTTGACATCATCTGGCCATTCTTTAGCACAAAATGGATTAATCATATATGTTTTCTCCTCATTCTTTTGATCAGGATATTAGATATTAGTCTTCACTGTCTCTGATATGTTGTATTTCTACTACAGACTAAAATCGTAATAAATTCTGTGTTAATTGAAGAAATCTAAAGTGATCTCCTATAAGGATTAAATTGCCAATTCCATTATGTGAACACTTGTATACCTTATAAACCATGATCTAAATTCTGTGTTAATTGAAGAAATCTAAAGTGATCTCCTATAAGTGTCTATGCTGCCCTTATGGACACTAAAGATACTCCAGCATTCATCGTCCTCCATTAATGTTATAAACATTTAAATTCCAACCAACAAAGGCTCAAAGCATGAATAATTCAGATCGAGTACTATTGACTTTTAAGATTTATGAGAATTTTCTTTAGAGAAATAGAACTTATAAAAATCTTATCTTGCGTTTGCTTGGCAATCTGCATCTGCTTGTATCATTCTCTCAAGAACACGCGCGACATCATTAACCCCAGTAGCAAATTGTTGCTGCATGTAACAAATTCCACAATAAAATTGACAAATCCATGATCCTTACTCCAGTCGATTCAAGGAAAAGAGAAGAGGAACCTACCAATACTATGGTGTGATTTGTGGGGAGGGGAACAAAAACCTCGTTACTGCTTCCGATGATGCGGCAGCGGCAGCGGGGGCGGGGGATGCAGATGTTGCGTGCGGGCAATGCCACAGCGGCGGCTTCTGGATCGTCAGGACACGACAACTGCTTCGGAGTCGCAAGGCGGCGTTGTCACTGCAGTGTTCGGGCGCCACGACGGTAACACAGATGAGCCAGGAGCCAAGCGTTTGTTTGTTAGGTAACGGAGCCCAGCCTAAAACGGATCTCATTGAAATGACATTTGATTTCTTTTATATAAAGTTTGAACTTAGTTCAGAGTTCAGACTTGAACGGATTGGTTTAAACAATATGGAATTCTTAATTTAAAGTTGTTTGATTGTTTAAAATATTTATAATTTTAAATTTATTAAATTGGTCATTAAATTATAATATAAATTTATTTATTTTAAAATAATAATAATAAAAATATTATTGATAAATATAATTCAAGAATTTTATTGTTCACATTATGGTTCATTAACAATAATAAATTGAACATGTCTTTATCATAAATAATTCATAATCTTGTTTATGTTTTATATCAGTATCTAGATCTTAAAACAAAGCTAATCTATGATCGACAGACAGTTAGACCACAAATTCCTCTTACCAAGTAAATTTAGAAAGAACATGACTCTTGATATGATAACTCAGCTTCACTAATTCAATCATCCTAAGTGTGTCTTGCATGGAAATTGAACCTTAATATATTATTATAGAAATACATCTTACCTTTTACCACCCACCCAGCTTTGACAAATAATAATTTCATAATCTTAAGATAAAACCATTACTTTAGCGGCTCCTCTAAAAGAGTCTCACACTCTCTAAAAATAGTAACTCATAGGAGGCATTTGTCCTAATATAGCGGTCATTTGTATGTGGAAGGTCAAGCACCTAACAATACATTTTACCTCCTTTAAAAATTGATCTCATGATCTATTAGAATAATTGCTCATGTAAGTACCAACTCCATCAACTACTGAAAGTAAATCATATTATTATTCATGTGGCAAAAGGTGATTCGATCATCCCAGCGCCTTTGTCCACATCCCTAAACCAACACAAAGGATGTAAATCATGGGTGACTACTAGCCATTAGTACAAGTAGTAAGACATGAGGGAATACTCGGATACACTGAGTTTAAACCCTAAGACCTCATATGATAATATACCATACCTTAACTACCGATACTGTCCCGATGGGACAAATCACATTCTTATTCATGAACATTAAAAGATTACATATATATTT
>JBBMJZ010388444.1:0-14933 GCA_037833815.1 Zingiber zerumbet | reverse complement strand
ATTCTCTTGAGTGGTAAATGCTAGTTACTGTCACTTGTGGTATCAATTCTAGTTTGCCCCTAACACAATTTCATATGCCAATAGTAGTTTTTTTGGTTGTTGTTGTTGTGATGCAGCTCAAGGTGCGACTATGAGGCTACTTGTGAAAATGACACTCCCACCAAAATTACATGAAGAAAGCAAATATAGCAGATTTAGTTCATTTAAGATGCAAAGAGGGTGCTATACCCATCAACAAGATGAAATGATGACATTTAACTTACTAAGTTAGATATATATATATATATATATATATATATATATTTAATATATATACTCAGTTCAAAAATCTGTAAATAGATAAATTAAATTTTAAAATGATCAAATAAAATTATAATATCTAACTTATTAATCAAATAATTTTAGAAATAATAAAATTTTAAATAATCACTTAAGTTTAATTTCATAAAAAAAAATTAAATTAAATTTGAATATATACTTTATTAAATAAACTTGAACAACATAAAATTTAACTAGGCTTAGTTGGTGTGTGTTAGCCCAATGTTAACTCTTATTAATAATAATAATAATAATAATAATAATAATAATGTACATGTGAGTGAAGCGGCATGGCATGGCATGGCATGTCCTTATAAAATTTATGGTAAAATGATCATTTTAAAATTTAAAGATTTCAAAAAATAATTAACTGAATTCAAATGGCTTCGTTAAAAAAATAAAAAAAATTTAAATCTACATAACGAAGTCTTATTAGTTTACTCGGATTTTGAATAGTTGAAATTCCCATGATATAGAAACATTTTATAATTAAGATTAAAAAATTACAGAATTTAAGGGGTGAAACGAAATATATCCAAAAAAACAAAAATACTCGTGGAAAATATAGTTTTACGAATGGAGCTTTGTATTAACGCCATCCCAATCGATTCGATTCGATCAAGACGAGGCGAGGTTCTTTTGACTTGCCCTGTTGCGCTTTACCTTCCGCTCTTTTTCATCTCCAATTCCTCCGATCGGACCGCGAGAAGCCTTGAGAGCGCACCAGGGGGCCTGATCCGTATCATCGTCCTGATGGCCAACAGCAACCTTCCTCGCCGGATCATCAAGGTAAGCCCTCTACTAGATTCTTGCACTTTTGTTCTTTCCGTTCCTCTTCTCGCCGATTTGGCAAGATCAGCTCCAGGAAATAGCATCGAAGGTTGTTTATCGTTCTACTAGGGTTTCCTTTCATTTGTGCTGAGAATGTGCGCTTTAATTTGTTTTTGATTTCTTATCTTGTCGGTCTGTCAGGAAACTCAGCGACTCCTTAGCGAACCAGGTATGTTGTTCTTTGTTATTGATTAACGTTAAGTATTTTCAGGGCGGTGGGTATTATAGTGTTTCGTCTTGGGAATTGTTGATCCTGTTTAGATTTTGCGACTCTTTATCTTTTGCAGCTCCCGGCATCAGTGCATCTCCGTCCGAGGATAATATGCGCTACTTCAATGTGATGATACTCGGACCAACACAGTCTCCATATGAAGGTGACGACTTACGAGTTATTTGAGTACCTTCGCTTGGTTTCACTTGTTAATGATATGAATGTCGATCTGAAACTTTTAAGTTATTTTTCTTGTTTGCATTTTATTTTTTTGCTTTGCTTACCATCAGGAGGAGTTTTCAAGCTTGAGTTGTTTTTACCTGAAGAATATCCCATGGCAGCCCCAAAGGTAAGATATCCCATAGTTATAGTCTTCTTCCGATCTCAGTTGGAAGGCAATTGTTGTAGATGCTTCCAGTTGTTTCTTTTCTAGATATAAACATTTAGCCATGCTAGAACATTTAGCCATGCTTGAGTTGTTTATTAAAAATTTGAGTTTAATATGAGTTTATTAAAAATTTGAGTTTCTAGATATCACATTTAACTCCTTTTCTGAATAATTTGAGTTTATTAAAAATTTATCAACTTTCTGCTACTTTTTGGAACTTTTAATTTTTCAGCTTAATACAACTTATCCGAAAGAAATTAATATGCATAATTTGTAGCTTGAAAGTCTTGATATAATAACATTAAGTTGAAAATTTGACTATTGTTTAATTTTCGTTATCATGTAAATTACTATTAGGACCATTTTCTGCAAATGTGATATGTACAATAATTCAAGCATCCAATATAGCTACAGAATTTTTACAAAAATGTTCATAATGAATTTAATCAAGGTATTCACTGATATTACTTTTTTGTCCTACCTCGAAAGTTAGCATATATATGAGGTTCATTATTTAGTACAATTACTTGTCCAACATTGCCATGCATCTCTTTATTTCCCTTCAGTTCTTTGTGGATTTAGATTGTGAGAATGTGTGGACAAAGTATCAGTAGTAAGTTGACACCCAAAATGCTTTTTATATTAGGGTTACCTTTACCAACAATTTTACTGAATGTTTAGCATCTTGGTCAATTTCAATGGCTTCGTACTTTTTGCACCTTGATTAAGTTGTGATTTGGTAACTCCCAATTCTTAGTGGATTCAGATTGTGAGAATGTGTCGACAAATTATCAGTAGTAAGTTGACACCCAAAATACTTTTTATATTAGGGTCACCTTTGTGAACAACTTTACTGAAGGTTTAGCATCTTGGTCAATTTTAATGGCTTCGTACTTTTTGATTAAGTTGCATCCAAGAAATTACTGTGTTGATGTGCTGTTGTAATGTTAGGATTAAGTTTTTTTGCCTATGATAGATCTGAGATATTATTTCAAATGAGTATTGTGTGATGCATTTACAACAAGGCCCTTTGGTTAGATCATTTTCATCCAGTTTTGAGTTTTCATTTTTATGAAAACAGAAGACAATTTTCAATTGGGTTTTGTGTGATAGATTTATTACAAAACCCTATTTACTCAGATCATTTTCATCTAGTTTCAAGTTTTCAGTTTCATGGAAACAGAAAACAATTTTCAAAGATGTGCTTGGTAAGTTGATTTCTTTGAAATGATATCCTGAAATATTTGATAAAAAAAGTGTATTATGATATAACTAAATTAATTATATAAAATTTTTTATTTTATATTATATTATTATAACAAAATCGTGTTATAATACAACCAGGTTATATTAGATTTTTTTTTTGTTATGATATTAAATGACATATTAAATTTTTAACATAGTAGTATTATGCTATTATAATTATGATAAATATCGTTTATAAATTTTCTATATTTGTTAATATTGTATATTATTGAAAAATTGTATGAAAGTGTATATTATCGTAAATAATATAACATAATATAGAATTATTTCTTATTATATTCACATCTTTTAGGTCTCATTTCATGAAATGAAATTACCAAATACATTTTCCAAAACTGTTTAATATTTTTCAGAAAGAAAAAGTTGAACTGAATGAAAATGGTCCAACTGTACAGTGCCAAAATATCTCAAGATTTCTTTTCTTCTAATGGTAACTGTGCGATCGACCAAATCTGTATATTTTATGCGATTAGTATTTCCCTTGGACATGATTATACATTTGGAAAAAAAAACATCTAGTTGGGGCAAATTTCTCAATTGATAACCTATGGCAAAAGTCTATGCACTAAGTTTTATCCCTAACCCCTGGGCAAGCCACTTATTATAGGTTTAGTAAACTGACAACTAGCTACACAAAATTTTCTCCAGTTTTTTTATTTTAACTCCAGTTTAGTTTTTGGTATGCTTATGTTTTTGTTTTTTTTGGGTATAGTTGTTTGCATTTCGGCATTTCTAAACTTATCTCACTAATTTTTGACTCTCTAAGATCTGCTATTAACCCAGTCCATGTAGTTGGATCAAACATGTCATGACGATGATATGAGATTTCCATTGTCATTATCTCCATAATGATTCTCATACTTTTTTTTTAGTTTATAAAGACTAAAGGATAAAGTCTTGAAGTTTGCTAGTTAGGCTCTTTAGAAATCATTTTAGATGTTAAGATTATGCTCTAAACAAGTTAACTAGACATTTTCCTTTTAGTTAGAACTAATAAATTAAATTTATACCAGTTTGCCTCTCCATCCCCCTTCTATCCAGGCCTGGTGTCTCTTTTACATAGTAAGAAAAAAAATCTGGCATATCAGTGTTATAGGCACATTGGTTATAGAAAAACAGAGTATCTCATTTGATAATTATGGTATCCATAATGGCAAAACTAGGATTATATCTTGTTTTATCTTTTTCAACTTACCCTCTAGACTCTGTTTTTCCCAGCTCACACATGTGGGCTCTACCAGTGCCATGACAGTGAAAAATTGCACAAGCCATGGCAGAGTGTCTTTATTGTCGCGCAAAGATGGAGCAAATGATGCTCAGTAAATTTGTTTGAACATTGAATTCTTTCACCTTTTAAGGGCCCAGATGCACCCACTTTCTGCTATTGAATGATGTGCGAACTAGGGGTTTTATCTTTAAGTTTTGTTTAGGATATATGACTTGTATGAATGCATTGTAATTGAATGGAGCATGCTCCAACATAAAATGGCTAGTCAATCGGAAGGGTGGATGCCTCTTAATGTATAGACAGTTAGACACCATGGACTACCACATTTCTCCACATCATGTGGGACTATGGATGTGATGCATCTGAGCTTCAATTCCTTTTATGTTTTGGAGGTAGAGATCCAGCTCTGATACCTAGAGACAAATCTTATCTAATGTGTTAGCTGTTCAATGTGTTTTACTATACTATGATCCACACAGGAACCAATAATCCACGAATAATAATATCAATATATCATGCTTGCTACTCTATACCATGGTTTTGATCTGAAACCAGGTGTGGGCTTAGGTGTATGATTCAACCTTCTTTTTTTCTTTTTCTTTTATATATTCCATGTTTTATTTTCAAAATGTTAGGCAGTGAAACATTTTTTGAATGTAAACTCATATAACTAAGTTGGATTAACCTTCAATTAGAAGTTGAAGAAAGTGAAAGTGCCTTTTTTTGCATTCTGGCTTTTGAGGTTGTCATTTTTAAGTCAGTCTGGTCTTTGGTTTTGTCATACTGTTCTTGTCAAACCTACTCATAAATACCCAGGGAACCTTGTAATTCTGGCACGCAGATTACAGATTATATTCCTGTCTTTTTTCCTTCTATTAGTTGTGATTGGAAGGATATTATCCATTTTGATGCTTTGTCCATCTGTTGAGAAACCTCTTTTACTATGAAGAAGTTTAATCATCTTACCGAGGCTTCAAACTGCAGGATGAATTGCAAGTTCCTTTTTCTATCATCTTCATTATTGTTTTCCTTTTTTCTCCTTTTATTCCTTTCAGAATCAAAATATTTCTTTTGGAACTCAACTTGATTGTGTTCATGGTGATAAATTGACTGTCTTAATCGTTTGTCACTTTGACAATAGCACTGAGGCTGCCTCTTGTCCAAATTCCAATTGAGTTTCCAGCTCATTTCCATTCAAACTCTGGGCTGTGCCAAATTTAAACCATTTGAGTTTGTCCATATTGTAACATGCTAATTACTTATTTCCTGTCTTTTTAATGCACCAGGAGAACTGCAGAAATGAACTAGTTACATAGTCAACAAGACAAATATTTTGCCATTATGTATTTGTATAGGAAACAATTATAAGTTCATGTTTTTTTTTATGCACAAGTTATAGACAACAAATATAATTTGCCTATTGGAAAATTATAACAGGGCACGTCTCATGCTCTAGTCATCTACAAAACTTGGGACAAATATAATTTGTAAATTGAATCAAGGTTTGAATTCTTATTCTGAGTTGGGGTATTAATCCTTAGTATGAATGAGGCATAACGGGCGTATTGCGTGTCGGTGCTAGTTGGCGTGCCAGATCATAGAAGACAAAGGGGAAAGAGCCGGAAGGTTTGCCGGACAAGGAAAATGTGTGGGATCTAGATGAGGGAAGGCTTGCCTCCTTGTGTTAGATTCTATGTTGGAAGCTCAAGCTCGCCTATGTTTGATTCAACGTTGGAAGGCTCGCCTTGTGATTTCAAACCTCTATAAAAATCACATTTTTTAAAAGTTTACCCATGCTAAATCGTTGGTTAACTATTGTCTTGAACTAACATCTTGGATTTCATTTGAATTGCTAGTTTTTTTGTAATAATTTGTGTTAAACTTTACTGTGGAGGCGTGGACTAGAGCATCTTGCTACATTTTAAATTTTAGGCACAATTGTCTTCGGATCTTTGTTTCTTTTCACCTTTTAGCGTGTTAAGAAGATCTGTTATTTGCAATAATTGATATTTTATAAAATATATTTGGAACAGGTCCGCTTTCTTACCAAAATATACCACCCTAACATTGATAAGGTAAGATGCTTTACCCTTCTGTTTCGTTTATTAATTTATATAAAGTGCAATTCAAATATAATGGAGTTGATGTGCAGCTTGGAAGAATATGCCTTGACATCCTGAAAGATAAATGGAGTCCAGCCCTCCAAATCAGAACAGTACTACTCAGGTGACATGATTCTTTTAGTTGGTAGTATGCATTACAATGGGATTTGTTTCTTGGGTGCCTACTTACTCTTTCCTTTGTAAGCAAGGGAAACAACTGATGCATTTATGAGATGGTTACGCTACAACATTCCATTAGGACAACATTTTATTCTTGACTCAACATTTCTTTATCCTGTTGCCAATACAGTCTCATAAGTAAATTGGAATAATTTAAACAATGGTTTTCCTAGTCCTTTGTCTCACCTGACTTGTTATACTGTATCAAAATCAGGATTATGAGGAAGTACTTAATGTATGCTTACTCCAAAAATCGTGGTCTTGTTCTTTCTAAAACTCAATGTTAAGACTTAAGGACACTTGTTTTTTATGCTTTGCAATTAAAGCAATCCTTGGATCTCTTACCTTACTGATCTAAATATTCATTCTCCCTTAAGTCTATCTAAATCGTATTTATTTTGAAAATAATAATTCCTTAACTTCATTTTCTAAATTGCACTTTCTATTACTTTAACCCCTCAGCATTCAAGCGCTTCTTAGTGCCCCGAATCCTGATGACCCTCTCTCCGAGAACATCGCCAAACATTGGAAGTCGAATGAAGCAGAAGCTGTCGAAACAGGTAGTTTGCCATTCTCGGCCTGTGTACTTAATGTAGTTCATTTCAAGTTGCTCGTCTTGACTCCCATGAATCGATCGGACAATGCAGCAAAAGAGTGGACTCGTCTTTACGCCACAGGCGCATAAAAATTCAATGCAGACCACTGCAGTAATCTACCCACAGCGGAAGTTTATTCATCCATATTAAGATGTTGACAATGAACAAGGTGTCAAGAAAATGCTGTTATATATCTTCTATAAGCAACTCTCCATGTAGTTGTCAAATTTCAAGCTTGTATCCCCTACCGTCTCTTTACTTGAAAGCTTTATCATGCCATTAACACTAATTTCTCAGCTCGCGCTTGTGGAAATACCCTCTGCAATGTTTTGGTTATTTATTTTTCTTCTTTGTTCCTACCACTAAGCTTTTCCATTTTTTCACCCATGTTTCTCTTTGTTTGTTATTACTTTTTTATTTTATAGATCTGTGTTGGGACCATCTATATATTTAGCCACACTGATGGATGGCTGCCTACATCATTGAATTAATGGCCGTAAATGTAGAGGTTGTGGTGATCCTGTGACGGGATATTGCTAGGTCCAGCGCGAGATCCACTGTGGGGTCCTTCACATGCAGTCTTGGCTTTTAAAACCTGGAACAGAGTTTGAATTAATCTTGTGCTCGAGCAATCGTAATCATGACACTCTTCGATTTATCTTTCTTAATGTACCTTCCGTCTTAAGATTAATATAGAGAAATAAATTATGATGACTAAAGAAGTAAATGAATGGGAGGAGAGGTGGGGAGGGGCTGAATTATATTTCAAAATTGGATCAGACCTCATATGGTAAATAAGTATTTATTTTCAATCTCAATTAGGTCCGCGAGGACGACGTTCCCTACTTTATGTGCCATGTGCATGGGTCTCATCACGTGACGCATGTAAAGCGATGAGAGCTTTATCAATATAAGGGCAAAAATTAAATGGGTGTTTTTGTATTTTTGAAATCATCCATATATGCCTCACTTTGATTTTAGTGTTTTATCCCAGCATAATTATCAAACTATTCTTGATTATATTATTTTCATTACGATGTCTCACATGTATTTCTTATTTAAATTCTAAATCAAGAGCGCATGTGAGCAGCTATAAAATTAGAAACATCACTGACTCGGGTTGAATTACAAGATACATAATATCAAATCTTAGCTTATTCAATGATTTATATTTATTATTGGGTATAACCAGTAACGACCTAACTTTAGGAGAAAAAATATCATTTAAAGTATTTTAAGAGATTTTGGAGAATTTTATTTTTTTTTATTAAGATTATTTTCTAACCTGTTACAATATGTGTAGTAGTTACTGTTTCATAACTATTATAATACGCTATATATATATATATATATATATATAATGGAGTATTTTGTTTATGATTTAGAAAAATAGGGGCACTGTTTTTTACTTTTCTCATAAATATAACTGCTATATATTTGTTTGGAGGCTAGATCCCTAATCCATAAAAGAGTACCCAAGAATGAACCACGTATAATTATAGTGAGATCATGGTCATAATTCGGCCATAATTGATTGTGATCCTTCTCTGTGTTTACTATCTTACTAGGTTATAGTTTAGGTCAGGGTGGGTAGTAGGAGATCGGCCTATGCTCGATGCCCAACAGTCTGGCCATTCTGGATAGCCTCTGGCCACCCATTCTGATTCAAATTATAACTTACGAAGATAATGAATCTATAGAAAAATCGTAATTAATTATAGTTAGATTGTGACTATGATCTAATTATAATTATAAATAGTTCATCCTTGAGTTTTATTTATTTTTATTTTATTTTATTTTTAGGGATCAGACAATCTGATCTCATTTCTTCATCCTACGCCAAACCTTTAGCTAAAGAATATAACAAATTAGCATGGTACACTATTGGTTGTAACTACTACAATATACTAGTTATTTAATCATCACGTAATTTACTTATTAATCCATGCCATACGCCACCAAAAGTTTGACTCTTGAGGCCTAAACAGGATTGTTAAATCAATTAATTAATCACATAACCTAATTTGTTGTGCAGTGGCAGGACTCATTTTTTATTGTTTACTTTGTTAATGCATAAACAAAAAATTAAACAATATTTTTTAAAAAAATATGGAAAATTTAATTTGAAAATATTAAAGAATGTTCGGACCACATCTATCTATTAGCTCTCAAATAATATTTTAATATTAATTCTCATGTTTTTTAATTTTCAAAGAAGTATATGCTAGAAGTCTAATTAGACCATGCGATGTAGGTCAATATCATGGCTTGAGGTTTTGACTAATTTAAATTATGTTGCGTATGGCCAATTATTCTATTAGGTTTAAACTAGATACGATTGAGTTTAAATTAGATGTCGAGCCCATGATCTATATAAATTTAATCATTGGATTAAGCCTAATATGTTATGTAAAAAGTTATACGTTAATTTAAACATCACAAAAATTAATCCTTGTTCATTTATATAAATCTATTATATAATTACCAGCTAGACTATGCCCTGAGAACTAGATTAAGCCAAGTATGATCTATAAGATAAGTCTATTTTTTTTTTATTGCAAAATTTTAATAATAAATATTTTAAAATAATATTTAATAAAAAAATTAGTTTATTTTTTATTTTTAATTATTTTATATTACTAATAATCCTCCAATACATGAAAAGATACTTATGCTAAGTAGAAAATTTCAATTTTCAAATCGCTCAATCGATCCATTTGAAGCCTCTACAGATTTAGTTCGACAACAAAAAAAAAAAAAAAAAAAAAAGTTGAACATGCTCATACCATTACCATACCATGTTCGAATCCGGATATAACTCATTAATATCTATAGTTGTGCCTCTTTTAATTTTTTTTAATGAGTCATCAAGAGACATGAATAATTTTTTTTTGTTATTTTAATTAAAATGTTCTTGATGTGCGAGCGATTTATTTAATAAATTATTTAAAGAAATCAGTTTGTATATTTTAAACTTTTATTCCATGTATTATTATATTTACATTAATATTTTTTTTTTAAATAATTAATCATGAGAACTCCTCACATTATCTTTTAACATGTGAAATTACTTTTTTTTTTAAAATTAAATCTCTTTAAATAATACCAAAGTTTATTTAGTTCAATTAACATTAAATTAAATAATTATTAACGCTTAAATCAATTATACATTATCTTTAACTTGTTCAAGTCTTTATTTAATTAATTAATTAATGAATTGTAGTTACTAATGATACTCTTTAAATAATTTTTAATCTAGTGATTAATGAGTTAGATTTAGAGTACCATAGTAATATAATATCATTGTTTGATAAACACTGATACTCTAGACTATGGTATGATAGTGAAGTATTTAATTTCTTCCTATCTTATGAGAAGACAATTCTAGAATACGGATTGAGGACGAACTATAAATTTATCTTAGTGACTAGTAAAAAATTTTAATAAAATTATACAATTTATCTCTAAAATTAATCAATTTGAAGTAGTAGGTATCTATTTTTTTTTTAAAGTTATGTTCAAATTCAAATGAGGATGCTTTGAATTAATGATAGATAAGTTAAGGAAAAATACTGTCTACTTTCAGATTGATCAAGTGAAGTTCAATACTTGAAAAGTAGCAATGAATTATGCTTTTAAAATAATTAGATTGAGGTTGCGAGTTTACAAGGATTTACTCTACAAAAGCAGTAATAAGACAACCGAGAAACCCCACACTTCCTAAAAAACCGGAGAAACAGCAAGATCCTTTGGAAATCTATTTATTGGTTTTACTATATTCCAGATTCCAACGCCACCCTTTTTATTTGTTTTTATTCTTTTCAAACAACCTCGATTCAAAAATCCAAACCCAAAAAGCACGCTCCAACCACTCTCCATTAATTACTCTGTTCAGCTACAAACAGCGCACTCCAGCCCACACCATCCATCTCCCACATGCTCACCTTCTGCCACAAAATGACAGCACTCTCAGAAGCTGTTCTCGATTAGCAGACAACACTCGATCCAGTCTCTGCTCTCTGCTTCACACCACTTCTCTTCTTTTTCCTCCTCTTCTCCTTACTGTCTCATCCTCTCCGAGCTTTGGAGATCTCAGTTTCTCCCTTGAAGCATTTCTTAGGAGGCAACAGAACTGGTTTTATAATGTTTTCACCCTTTTAGAGGTTTGTGGACTCGATCACTCTTCTTCACTTCTTCTTTTACCTTTCTGTTGTTGTTCACTCTTAGCAAGTATTCATCAAAGACTTTCTTTTTCTTTTTCTTTTTCTTGTGAAGAGGTTTCTGTGAGATAAGCTTCTTACTTGTGATCCTCCTTGAGCATGTTGAGAAAGCAATTTCTTAGAGTTCATAATGTTTCTTTTTGGAGTTCTTCAAAAAGATTGGCTTTTTGGGTGGAGTTCCTCTTTTCTTTTACCTCTATAAAGTTGGCTTGCTTTAGATCTTGCAAAATAGTCTAGAAAATGAATTTTGATTTTAATAATCAGCTCTACACCGTTATGAATTTCTCTGAAGAAAGGACTATCATAGATCGTTAATATGTAGTTCTTCCAAGAAAAAAACTAAAAAGAAGTAATGCTTTAGTACTGTGACTTCTTACATTAGGCATTAGTAGGCAGATATGATTCATCATGTGTCACTTCCCTTTTGAACTGAGATCTCTCACAATTGTCAATAAGAGGTAATTCGATGTTTTATGAGCTCATGGATGGGAGAGAGCCTACCGATCCACGATGCTCACAAGAGCAGTAATGACGGCATTACAGCCGGTGATAGATCGAGATGTACTTCGGTTCATCGTAGGGTAACAACTAAGTTGGTGAAACTTTTGTAAATTTGTTGGGGTCATTCTCAAGAGTCACCATTTTATCTACCAATAAGACTAATAGCATAGTCATTAAGGCGAACTCAAATAGATTCTCCATAGAATTTCTTCCCTTTTCTTTCTCTTAGTGTAATTCTTCTTCTTCTTCTCTAACACACAAACACATTAAGGTCTCACACTTAACATATTGATCGTGTTTCGCAATAGATCATTTCAAATGTAATTTGAGCTTCCTATTGGGATATGGCCAAAATGTCGATTAAAGAGGGAAGGAAGGTGATTTATAAAAGTTACTTATATTCTGAAAGCTTTTATTTTGGTAGGTTTTTCTTTGTTAGGAGAATAAGACTTTCAAGAAAATATTAGTAATTGTCTTCTTATATAGAATTGTAGGAGGCTTTTGATAAAAAGTTTAAATTAATTCGTTTTGTTTCCTAGTTTGTGATTTGATTTGTTCCCTAATTTGATTGTTATTTCCTAATTTTATTTGGTTGAAGTCTTTAAAAGGACCTTAATCCCCTAACTCAAATGGTTCATAATATATTGTAGGTTCGTAGTTACTTATCATCGAAAATCTTTCAATATCTTGATCCATAGGATCGTGTTGCAAGGAAGGTGCGAGCCATTTTTGATCTTGGTAGCTCGGTGCAATGTCGAGGGCTAGGTAATGTTTTCCCTCCGCGATCTCTTGTTCAATCAACTAGCTCCAAAAGTCAAAAAGGGCGGCAAATTTGAGTTCTTTTTTGTTCAAATTGTGTTTGTCACCAGAGGAACTTATTTGCACCAGCAGCAACAGCAGTCCCCGCGAGTTCCCCTGCACCTCAAGAACACAATCAGTCCTGAAGCTAACAATAGTCTTCATCTCCGAGCAACAGTTGATCAAAGCCTAAAGCTTAAGGAGGTATCCTGTGATTCATCTTCTCACTAGTCGCTAAAGATTCAATAGTAACACTTGTGTTTCTTCCCACAAACACAGAGTAAATGCGGTGCTAAGGCGGATGATCTAGCAACCAAATTGAACAAAGCCCGGGAAGAGCTCGAGAAGCTTCGTGATCGATTGGACTCTGCTGAACTCGCCAAGGAAGACGCTGAACAAGCGCTCGACAAGGCCAAGAAACAGGTCTGCTCTGCTGCTGCTTCTGTTCATACTCCCCAAGTAGAAGAACCACAGCAATCATTGGAGCAAGAGTCAAAGCCTAGTGATGATGGCAGTGAAGGAATTTCAATAGAGAAATTGGAAGAGCAAAGGAATGATGTGATAATGGAGCTGAAAGCCATGATATTGGAGAAAGATAAGAAAGTGGAGATTCTGCTGGAGGAGAACATGATCTTCAAGCGAAAGTCCGAGGAAGAAGCTACGAAGCTCTCGGAGGCAGCGCGAGCCAAGGAAGAGGAGCTGGAGGCTAAGATAGTCTCCATCGAAGAGGAATTGAAGGAGAGCGAGGCGAGAGCCGGGAAGCTAGCGGCGCAGTTGGCGGCGACTGAGGGAGAGAAAGAGACGGTGGAGGTGGAGATGAGGAGGATGCGGGTGCAAATGGAGCAATGGCGCAAGGCAGCGGAGGCCGCCACCGCGCTGCTGGCCGCGGGGGAGGGTGGGTTCATGGTGGAGATGGGAGGAGGAAGGCGGTGCAGGTCGATGGACAATCATCTCGATGGTTGGGGATCGCCGGCGGAGATGGGGGAGGAGGAAAGGGGTAGAGGGTGGAGGAAGATGGCCGGAATGCAGATGCTTGGAGAGATTTGGAAGAAGAGGACGCATCACTAGGTGAGGAGGAAGCTGCACTTATAGGCCTATTTGTGGTATAAAACATAGACGAATACGCTCACCCTAGCGCCTCCGTCAGTCCACCCTGGTTGTGCTGTTTATTAATTATTTTTGATGTCTGTCGACCAAATTGTTTTGGTTTGTGGAACTTTTTCTCTTGAAACCAAATTATAAATTTTGGTGTTTGAGCATTTTAGATGAGTATCAGATCATGATACACTTCTAATCTCCTGCATATATGAACTTGCAAATTCTTATAAATTCTTTCACAATCTAACTGATTTTCATCGAAGAAATTACTATTACATATTCTTCATACAAGCGAATCAAAGTGTTCGCTGGTAG
Organism: Zingiber zerumbet; assembly: GCA_037833815.1. Lineage (NCBI taxonomy): Eukaryota > Viridiplantae > Streptophyta > Magnoliopsida > Zingiberales > Zingiberaceae > Zingiber > Zingiber zerumbet. Next base: position 881 of record JBBMJZ010388444.1, on the reverse strand, counting down.
ATAGGCATTATCTCTTGTCCTGAAGCCAAACTTTATTTCTCCTTTATAAATCTGTCATAGGTGGACATCTAAATAACAAATGCTCTTGCATCTTCAGTATCTATTTACAAAAAGTGGATAGTCGATTCTTCACAGAATTGTTTGTCTCTAGTAGGAAGGCATCTTTGTGCCAGCATCCAAATCGTAGCTGCATGACTGGATTAAATATAAGACTTCTAGATTGTCCGTGCCGCGCCCAAGGTTTCTCAAGGTCGGCCTGCATAAAGAAATTATAAGCCTTAGTCACTCCACCATTTGGCTCAAACCAATCCGTCATACTCTATCTAGTGTCAGCCAATAGGATGAGATCTCGAATATGCAGTAGTCCTTGGAGAATCTCTCAAATCCTAAAATTAAAATCCGGAATGGTTAAATGTATATATCATTTAATTTTTTTTTACTTAATACTATAACTCAACCTTTAAATTCTAAAAATAAAATCTGATTGGTATAACCGAGAGCTTAAAAATTATAAATAAAAAATAAAAAAAATAATTTATGCTAGGTATAATAGTCGCATATAGTGTAAACACCCATCATAACATATTTGTGTGTATATATAATATAATGATATGCTCGGAGCCGGAACTGTGCTCGCCTATGCACACTCAACGTATCTTTAGTTTTTTTAATTTTTTTTAAAAAAATTATTTGTTTTTTTAGCTCTTGATTATACCAATCAAATGTTAACTTTAGAGTTTAAAGGTGGGTTATAGTATTAAGAGGGTGTTTGGCTAAGCTTATTAAAAACAGCTTATAAGCTCATACAACTTATAAGTTGTTTTAGGAGCTTATAAGTCGTTAGGTCTTATTTTAAAAATAAGCTATTAAAGTGTTTGGAT
>JBBMJZ010388443.1:0-31666 GCA_037833815.1 Zingiber zerumbet | reverse complement strand
CCATCATAAGCTTTTTGAAGGTATCCCTTCATACACCACTGTGATAAGATCGCATAAGCGTCTCCTAGCCTAGGGATCGAAGCTTCTGTTTCTATGAGAATCCCGCCCAGATGAAAGATCATAGGCTGCCCTCGAGAAGCTTCATTAAAATCTGGATATGCATGCCATAGAAGCCCCCTACTAATCTAAAGGGGGGGCGAGGGGTAAAGTTGGTTGAAGGCGCAGGTAATGAATGGGCTTGTTCTGGCATGAGACAGAAGGAGTCTCAAAAAGTGAGGGGTTTTATTGAGATCCTTAACATAAAGGCTATGCATAGAAGCCACTTAGTAAAGAGGGAAGCCATTGAACAGAAGGCGGGGTCATTAATGAGCAGGAAATAGGCTTTTGTGACAAGGCATGGTATCGCATGGAATGCGGATCGATAGTCGACAAGTCCAACCTCCTTCTACGACCAACAACACTTTGTAGATTGAAACAATGGAAAAATAGAGCTGCACGAGCTTTTCAGCTCGATCCACTCCCTCCATCATCATCCTCCGATGGAAAGCGGGAAGGAGGCGAGATATACCCGACCTGGTCAAGGAAACCCACACCTTCTTGGGATCCTTAGAGCAGGTCAACTATTCCCTCTTTGATGCCCCCCCTAAAGACCAATAGATAATTAAAACATTGTTGAAGGTATTGGGACATTCAAGTAGGCGGCCAGCATTCCCTAAAGCTAGACGTAGGCCCTAAAGCACTCTCTCTCCCCAACCCTCTCTCAAAAACTTTTAAAGGTCCGAAGGACACTTAAAGGTTCCGAAGGACTAAATATGCAAGCGGTAGTTCGGTATCAGCTGTCTCATCTGGTCAATCTCATCCCGCACAAGAAGGATTTTGATCTTTTACTGTACCCGGAAGAGAAAGAGTGATTTGATCTCTCTATAGCTTGAGTTGTAGTAGGTGGTGCCTTCCCCCTTCGCCCGGAAGTGAAAGCGAAAGGGAATGTCGAACTAAAAAGCGGAGTGAAAGCCTAAATGCCCTTATGTTTAGGCGTGTTGGTTTCAGTGAAAAGCCAAAGAGAGAGTTTTGCGTGTGCCTGCTTTAGTAAGGAAAAAGCTTGAAAAGCGCACTTGCTTTAACAACGGAAAGAGGTTCCTTCAGCGGTTCAGGTGCTGGCTCAAGTACTGGTGAAAGTGCCTGAACCTAAGCGTTTCGCTTGACTAAGGGTGTGAGTTCCTACTTGAGGCTTTAAAGATTTAGCTTTAACAACTTTCACTAGCGCTTGGCCACGAAACCCAAAAAGATTCTCTGCACTTGTGCTTAAAGGGTCTTCTTAAAAGCGGCTAGAAGTTAACAGCTAAGAAAAGAAGGCGAGTAGTTGATACGAGTTTACTGAGTGCATCGCCTTCCCTAGAGTGAGCAAGAGCGGAGTTTACTACGCGAGCCTAAATGCGATTTTCACTGACTGAACCCACCACTACCCGAAAGCCAATACCGCTAGAGAAGAGCAAGAATCATACTTTTTCTACTTCGCTAGCCACCCCTGAACTCGGATACTCCTCAATTCAGGAGTGCTCGAGCTGCTCTAAAGGTAAAGCAGTTCATGAAGTGGCGATTTGGTATAGGACAGTGAGACTTTCGGTTGCTTCTTGCTACTCTACTCCAAGAAAGAAAGCCGCTCTCTAGGCGGAAGCAGTAGCCAGTCGCGGATCTTCGTGAATATGAGTTTCCAGCCCAATCCGCATCTGTGTATCCGTTGAATCTGAAGTCCACATCCTTCCTTCCAAGGATCCCAAGTCCGACTGTGTTCTTTTAATATCTAAGGATCTGCCGTGCGACATCAAAGTCTGGCTTCTTTGGTTCCTGCGTGAACTGACTAAGCACGCTCACGGCATACGCAATGTCTGACCTTGTCAGAGTGAGATAGTTTAGGCTCCCACGGTACATGGTCGAGTCCTTCAAGATATCCTCTGCCTCTTGCCTTAGTTTAAGATTGACGTCCAACGGCGTTCCAATCAGTTTGCATCCAGTCATTTCGAATTTAGCAAGCATGTTGTTGACGTACTGACGTTGTGAAACATATATATATGCCAGAAGCTAACTTCAATACTTCTATTCTAAGAAACTGGACTCTCCAAGCTGCTTTATTTCAAACCTTTCAAAAAGGTCGCTACCGGTCACGATCAGGTCGTCCACATAGATTCCGGGTCTTACTAATCCATTCCAGATGTGTGAGAGAAAAGGAGACCAGGAAACCCTAGGGTCGATCGGATCCTGCGAGAGCGTGTGGTCTTCTCGGATACACAGATCGAGAGGCGCGGTTTGGTCATCTGCCCGACCACTGGCCATCAGAGGTGCGTGGAATGGGGGTGTGGGTCATGATTTCATTCAAAAATCGTTCTTTCTTGCCCAACCATCCAACATGCTATATAGCATAATCTTGGATCCAGGATTGACTCTCGATTGACCTCAAGGTACGCATCCATTGGATGGAATCCAATCAGAGACATCTAGATTCGCTTTTTCCTTGTTTCGAACCCAGAAGCTAGTTCATTAATTAGGGTCGGCTCCGGGAGACTTCTGGGATGATTAGAGTAAATGATGAGTATATATCCAACCCTTTTTTCGAGACCGATCCTGGTTTGGAACCATTTATTCTATCAATCGATAAGCACGGGTGGGGTGGACCGTGTAGAATTGCTCTCGATGGCTAGTAAGAAAGATAGGTATATGGGTAACCAAGCCATAATTTGAGGTATTTTCCGTCGGAACTGAATATGGGGGTTTTTTCCGGTCGATACAAATAGGTGCGTCTTCCCTCTCCGGAGTGCTGGTAGTGTGGATCCGGCATTTTGATTCTTTTTTGCTTTGCCTAATCCGGTAATCAGCTAAGGGCAGCTTCTGAATCAATTGGCACTATTTGAAATGTGCACTATGAAAAAGAAGTCGGATGGTTCCTGCTGCACGAGATTCGGTGGAAGTAGGGATTTAAGCACAGATGGAGCTTTCACTAAAAAATAGTAGGAGCAAAGAGTTCCACAAAAGAAAAGAAGTCGTCTTAGGCCGATCTAAGAACTCTCTATCTTTTTCTCACATCTCCACTCTTGATCTTTCTTTGCTTAAGACAGAGGATCGATTTCTCGAGGATCGACCAAGCCATGCCATTGAATGGCTTATTCCTAGACCTCAAAGACTTATGACTTCGCCTTTCCCTTAGCTATCTTGAAGAATGAATAGCCTTTCTCTGAATCCGCCACTCACTCTCTTTCGAGTGGGGAAAGTCAAAAATTGATCCTAAACCTAGCCTAAACCTATAATTAACTCTTCACTCCGGGATCTTCTTTTTCTTCTTAATCACCCGAAGGCGAGCTAATCCGTCTTTTTAATAAAACCTAGTCCTGATCGATTGGCTACCGGGTGTTCACTCAAACTCAAAAAGAATGGAATCCGGATCCTCATCTCCTTCACTCTGCCTCTGCTCCTTTCCTTTCTTTCTTTATCACCTCTAGTTCCCCAGACTTCTTACTTATAGGCGAGAAAAGAGGGGTGGCACAAACAAAAGCTGCTTCTTCTCTAGCTTTCAAAGAGCTTCTTCTTGGCATCACTTCGCTCCTTTCCCCGGCTACGGCTAGAGAGCAAGATGGAGGCCACTTTGCTTAAGACTTTGCATTGGAAGTGGGATGGGATGGATCTCCTTCCCGCTTTAGTTTCACTTTGATCTCGGTTGCTAACCGGTGTGGGAGATGAAGCCAAGTCCTTTCCTTCATCGAAAATCGGATCTAACTGCCACTCTTTCTGGTTTCATTCAACTGCCACTAAACCATATGCTTAACACATATCATTGGAGGTGGGATAGAGCTAATTCTGGGATCGAATGTCTCTCATTGTGGTATTGATTTGAAGCTCGTACAATCAATGATTCTGGTATGAATTTGGTAGTCATCTTGATCTCTTCTCTGTTTATCTGTTTTTTTTTAGTTGAATGAATGGATCGGTGAATAGATATATATAGTTTCATAAAAGAAGAAAGATCGAATCCATCTCTACGCAGAAAGATCTATGCTAGGATGACAGCGCTATCCCACGGATGGATGGAGCCGTATGACATTCAAAGCCTTTTTCTTTATTTAATATTTTTTGGCTTGGTCTTATTTGAGCCGAGGGTGAGGTGCTTCTTATCTTATAATAAGTAAGTCCAGTATGCCAGAACCAGTAATATATGGCAAGCAAGAGCTAATGTTATGCTTTCATATATATAAAGAGGAAGCAGCTTACCATTTCTTTCGTATCGGGAAAGCAGCATCAGAAAAAAAGCTTAGCTGTTCTGGACTTACTTGCTCGATCCTGACTTAGTTCAAGCAATGCCCAAAGACTCCCATGCCTTTTTTCTTGGTTTGAGCGCTACCTAAGCAACTTTTAAGGCACTCAGAGAAGAGTAGCAAGATTCCTAGATAGTAAACTCACTCAAATTTCGTATAGCAAGAATGGAATCTGAATTCTATCTGACTAGTGTCTCTTATTAAGCTATATAGGTTCTGAAAAGCCAGCGCCAAAAGGTGCTTGATTTAAGCCAGTCAACGTCTGGTGGAGTAGGAACCTACAGCTTACTGAAAAAGGCCTCGTTTGCTCAGAAAGTTTTCAGTCTTCCTTATGTCTTCATTGGATTGAGTGTGTGGTAGCCGCTTCTGACCGAACCTGATTTTCTTTTTCAGGCTGCCCTACGTACCCCTTGTATTGGATGGGGATCAGGTCAAACGTAGTTCTACCACGAGTTAGGGGAGCGGCAAGCCATTTGTGCGCCGGAAGCCCCCCTCTTGATTGAGCCGGAAAGTCCCAACTATGAGGACTTGCCTCCCCTAGTAGAGTTAAATGAGTTAACTCAAAGTCTAGATCTGGACGTCCATGAATTCCTCTTTCCGGGCTTATGTTTCCAAATATGAGAAGTAATCGTCGATCTCATTAGAGCACTTCCTGTGATTCTGCCGGTCCCAGAGAGGGCCACTCTCGAAGAGATAGTCAAATTCTCTCTCTTGGACGAGGAAGAGGCGGATCTCATCTATTTACGGGATCTGCTTCAAGATCTTATGGTCTTTTTACACTACTCAGAATTCTTCCATTGGGTTCTGGAGGGACTGCAGAAGCACCGCATTCTTCTTATTATATTATACGCATAATATATAGTTTACCTGCTTTCAGGAAAGTGAGGTTTTTTTCAGCTTTAACTAATAAACCAGGAGTTGTTCCCAGTGAAAAGGAATTGATAGAGTCCGACTTCCCTGCGTTAAGCATATAGGCACATGAATCAATAGAAGAAGAAGTAGATGGACCATAATCGGATGTGGGAGTTCCAGAAGAGGATGTTTCAACTTCTAAATGTGGGAGGATATCTCATACTAAAGAAAGAGCTCTTTCTTATGCAATAGCTCAGTAAAGAGTTCATTCTTTGACTCCTAGTATGAGTGTGAAAAGGCAGTCAAGCAAGGAAGGCTGTCTAGTAATCCAGTCGATGGTACTAATTCCGGTTTATTGGCTTTGTCTTTGGTAGTAAAGCAAGGTGCGAAGCGCTAGTTGAGCTAGGAGTTTCCAGCGCTAAGTCCTTTCCTCCCATCAGCAGTATTTTGTCATTCCAGGCATTCAAGCATTCTATCACACGGTTGACTTTGTTTACTTTAATGAGTTAGCAGGCTAAGGGCTTAGAAGAGATTAGCGCTTTGGTTAACAGTGGAAATGAGCCTAGCCCTCAAATATATTATGTAATTTCAGGCTACTGATTAGCTTGATGAGCAGAAAAGCAGACTTACCACAGTGAGGGAGAGACTTTCTTTGATGAATGGCATTTTATAATCTTTAAATAAGATGAGATAGATTTGACTCTTAGCGACTCTCTAGAACCGAAAGAACCAAACCAATAGGCTGATTTAGTCTTCTCCCAGTTCTCCAGGAAGCGCATGAGCCATTGGCTATGGGGGACGAGGGATATAAGATAGGAGTACGGATTCGACTAGTGACGCTTTTAGCTTTCACGTATCGAATTTCTCCATAGGATTTAGCCGCTTTACCCAAAGCATAGACGAAAGAAGAGGGGGAAGCTGACATTATTCAAATCAGTCTCGATTCGAACAAGCATATGGAGGGAAAGGCTACTCCTTCTTCTTAATAGCACGAAGAGGTGATAACCTAATGTTTGGGCTAGCGAAACTCACTCCATTGGCTTTGAAAGTCAATAGGGGAGTCGGGCCGAACCGAAGGCGAGGTATTTACACAATGATATGAGCTGAGCCACACCAATCAAAAGAAGGAGCCAAGGAATCGACCAGAACCAGATGATGAGAATGGGAGGAGACCCACGCAATCAAGCATTTTCTTCTATTAGGTCAATTCAGGGGTCCAACATGAGATACTGATCCACATCCAGTCTACCAACAACAAAATCTAGAGATCGAGAAAGTTCTTGATTTCCATCTTCCATCGAGGCAGAAAGAGAGTCATATCCGTTCTTCATTTTCTAGTCTAGAGAATTAGATTATTACGTACCTATCATATCATCCAACAATGAAATGAGGAAGAGGAAGCGAGAAGGCAGGTCATTCAATTACGCATATCGGTGTGCAGGTATACCTGGTTTCTTTCAGTATCAGACAAGTGCATGGCTTATTGTTACGTGAGCCGGGAAGGGGCTTGCATCTCATACCATACGCCACGTCTTTCATTTAACAAGAAAGTCAGCCCAAACACAGACCTCATTACGATTCAGAGTTCAGCAGAGCATTTCGAGTGGTGAGTAGTTCTGCAAGGTGCAGGTCGAAACAAGACATAAACTCAAAAAGAAGATGGACAAGTCCATACAAGATTCGGACTCCGGAGGCACATCAAGCAGATTTGATTGAGATCTCCACTAGAGCCCCATCTGCAAGTTGGAAAAACTAAGCTAGGACCCATTTGTTTGAGTCGAATAGAGAAAGAATCCAATGAGATTGATCACAGACAGGTGGGAAACCCGGGTCAAGGTCTTTGTTGCCGTCTTACTGACCTTTTTCCTATCGCCTTTTTTAGCACTACAGCTCAAGGCTAAACGAGTTCAACCAAAGTATAAATAAAATTTTAGTTCTAAACTAAGATCAATTCAAATCAATTTATAACTAAGTTATGTGCCATAATGTCTTTTGTCTCCATAAATTTTTCTTTAATATTTGTCACTTGAAGACTTGAGCATATGAGCAGAAGATGAAAGTTGTAGAGATGAAGATGTTAAAGTGGATGTGCGAACATACGAGGATAGACAAGATAAGAAATGAGAACATGTTTAAGATGATACAGACATGTACTTAGATGATTAATAAATGTTCAAGTTAGACGATGTAAAACTAGAATAAATATGCAAATCAAAATATGGAAGATGAAGCTAAAAAAAAGACTTGATTTAACAATAATAAAATAAAATAAAATTTATTTAAATATTGTTGATATAGTAGGGGATAGAGTCTAATGTCGTAGAAGGATCCATATAGCTGACCTCACCTAGTGAAAGAAGACTTGGTTGTTGTTGTATTGTCACTTGAAACACAAATATGAATACTAAGTTAGTTGATATTTTTCTTGCTCATTTTTAGAATAGAGTTGCTACATTTCTGTTTCTATATTGCATTTGAATTTCCATTCATCATTTTCTCAATTATTTTACTACTAGTGTGTTTTTAGCAAACTGTAACTCTTTGGAATACAACAAAACAGTAGTGCGTCACACTATTTGGAAAATATAAGGATTAAGGCATATCATTTTCTTACATATATAGTGTACACCTTTTTCTTTATAATTTCAATTTCTTAAGTATACTTGTAATATTTATTTTTTTATATATTTTTGTAGTATTTTACAAGAAAAAGTTCCTTTGGCTTAAAAACCTAAAATAAAAGATCTTTAAGATTTTTTCCCCCATATAAACCTTTTTTTTTTCCCTTTTTTTGCTAAGTCTAGCAACTTGAAATACATGTACTTAAACCAAGTTTTTTGGTAGTTGTTGTAGTTCATTTCTTGAACAAATTTTTTGACATTTTTGTTTACTCCTGCATGCGGAATTATGAGAAAATGAAGGGTAGTTATAGAAGTAAACTATTACTAAATTGGGTTTAATCATTCTAGGCTATTCGTTCATCTAAATAAGTTAATGGGTCAATTAGGAAGGTCATTATGGTTGATATCATAGTAGACTGTAGACCTAACCCTTACCATAGGGATGTATCTAGAAGACTTGCCCGTGTGATGGAGGAAAATCACTATCAGATGACTAGTGGTGGTATGAACTATGAGTTGGACTCTAGGTCTTGATACAGATTTCAAGAAAGATTATGACACCTTAGTTTACATCCACAAGTAGTTGTGAGCTAAAGAAGAGGTTATACACTTGGATGAGTAGATTTCTATTAACTTGAGGCTAAGCATTTTGGATTAGTGATTGTGTTCTATCTTTTAAGCAGGCCGTTACTTAGTTTCTATTTATTTATTTTTTTTCATTTCATGAAACTTTTACACTGTGCTTGAGCTAACGTCCTAGTTTGCCTTTTCAATTTTTTTTTTTTGTGTATTTGGATTTAAGTGTCTTCTTTGAATATTTGGGGAAAAAAAATTGGATTAAGATACAATCACTTAACTTTTCACTCTTTTGTTTTTGATATACAAGTTGAGTAAAATCTAACTTATTAGGTAGTTTTTGTTGGTCTTGATGATATACCCTGTTTTACTCAAGGATTAAGGAAGATGATAATCTGATTCAAGCTGAGGGCGTGGAATCCCTTTCAGAAGAAGAACTCAGACAAGCTTGCAGGGAACGGGGTCATCTTGGGTTGCTTTCAACACTTGAAATGCGTCAACAGGTTTTTCTCCTTTGAACTTTCTTTACTTCTGTGGAATTTGGACACCATATGGCAGTTTATGGAGGTAGAATATTCAAAATCAACAAGGAGCTAAGAGGGGAAAAGATGCTTGAGGATTGAGGGCTCAAAGTTGATAATGTACCATGCTCAATAGTTGTATTAAGTAGAATCTAAATTGATTACAATATATCTTGTTGATAATAATTTTTTTCTTCTGTTTATTTTTCTACCTAATAGCTTGAAATTGAAAATACACTGTGTGTTTATGACCATCTTTGTTAACTTTTACTTCATGGCATCTTTACAAAGCTTTCTTAGAGAGGCCCTATCTATCTTTATAAATAATTTAATATGATCTTTCAACGAAGTCTCCTCTTCTTAACTCATCACAGATGAAACAGCGAAACTAGAGTATTTATCTTCCTACTAATTTGTTTCATATAAAAAGTCTATATTCAATTTCATCAACAAACTTCTGCTATTCTTCTATTAGAATATTATTTGGCTAATCTTTGCCCAGATACACCAATTTTGTTTTCTTTTAATAGGGTAAATCTGACACAAAAGGCATGGTTAAATCTAACATAAATAACATCATTTCATTGTTTTTTTGCCTCTTTGAATTCTTTTTTCTGGGTTTTTTGAAACTAGGTCTGCGAGAATAATTTGGCTGTCTTTTCATGATTTATTTTGTGATGGCAATGCATTTTTTCTAGTTCTATTGTTGTTAGCCAGAAGAATCACTAAACTTTTTCTTATTATGGTAACATTTGTTTTCAGCTTCGTGATTGGTTGGACTTGTCACTGAATTATGCTGTTCCATCTTCTCTATTGATACTATCAAGGTAATATGCTTCAGGCATCCGTTTTCATTGCTGTGCTTTTCATATCTTTCTTATTGGGTAAAATTTGTCAGAGCATTTACTGTTTCTGGAAAGTTGAAACCTGAAGAAGCTGTTGTAGCCACCCTTTCATCTCTACCAGATGAGGTTGTTGATACAGTTGGCACTGGGTTGCCTTCTGAAGATTCTGTTTCTGAGAGGAGGAGAAAGTTGGAGTTCCTAGAAATGCAGGAAGAACTTATCAAGGTACAAGCCTTTCTTTTTTGGCTTTTCTTCGTCATTGCAATTACTTAATAATATGTTTTTCAAGAAAGGCATTGTAATTGATCATCCAGCAACTCTTGTTTACAGATTTGAGCAAAATGAGCAGACTAGATTTCAATTTCATTGATCTTGATTGAATAGTCCATATATTCCCTGCTTTCATTATCCAACTAGTTTCATACTGTAGCTAAAGAGCACCCTTACTTGTTAGATAATTTGTATTTTTAACCTTTCTCAATCCATTTGCTGAATCTGCATAAGGTAGGCTTGCCATTAAGTCAGCTTCTCTTGTCATGCATGAACTGCAATAATGTCATAATAAAATAGCTAACTAAATTAACTAAATACAAACCTTTGAAGAAACTCCACTAGTACCCAAGAAGGATAAAGATACTAGAACGTGAACATAAAATGTGAAATGGTATGGAGAAGTATATGATACATCTCATAAAAGAATCCAAAGCAATAAAAAATCAAAGTTATTATTTTCTAGCAATTTAACGTCATTAATCTCTTATCTCACACAGTCATGGAACTTTTTTAGGGTGTGGAGTCAAAGTCTATATGTATGCGATAAGTAATTCAACTCAAATATATAAACACCGCAGAAAGCCTAGACCAGGTGAACCAAGAATGCAATTGAACCAGACCCCAATTATCTAATTTGGTTTAGCCCTAGGTTATCCAATTTGACTCTAATCCGAGCTTAATGGAGTCTAAGCAAAATTTAAATCACTTTCTAGACTAATTTGGTTTATCCTAGCTTATCTAATTTGATTTTGATTCAAGCCTAGTCGAGTCCAAACAACATTCAAATCACTTTCTCATCTAATTTGGACTAACACCAATTTGCCCAGTTTGACTCTGACTCAAGCCAAGTTCGAGTTCAAACAAGATTTAAATCAGTTTATGATATTATGAGTCTGTTAAGTTGTATTCTTCATTCACCTAATTTAGGATTTTTGAGGTGTTTATATTTAAGGGTTGATTTTCCCCCTTATTTTCCTTATGGCGAAACCTCACTTGTAACCTCCACTTCTCTCGTGAACTCTCTCCCCTCCCTTCCTCCCTTCCTCCCTCGCCACTTTGCTGAACACATGTGCCACCATTATCACTTGTCGGCCAACATACGTACCATCATCACCACTTGGTGGCTAGCCACACCGCCTTTGATTGCAGCCACCGCCATCCATTTGATTTGCACCTCTCCCTGTCTCTCTCTTGGTCTCAACCATGGATGCGTCGCCGCCACTTGTATTGCTCTTATATCCATCATGGGAGATTAATAGATCATAACAAATCTCACTTGGTTTTCTTTGCATTATGTTTCTTCTCACACTGATTCCTTATTTAGTTCTTTGATTGTGTTTCAATGTGTGTTGCATTCATAAATAATTTTATATAATCTTCATGTTGACCTTTTATATATATATATATAAAATTTATTTTCCTACTTAATGCGGCCATGGTTAGAAGTTGTTTTAGTTGGATTAACTAAAGTTAAAATGTGAATGGGAGTAGAGAGATAAAAGAAAATAATTACTTAACGCGCATAAAGTGGCTTGGATATTAGATCTAAATACTAGTTGCTATATGAGATCTATATAGCCAATTTTAAATAGTAGAGTCAATTTGATTGTTATTGTTATTTGAAAGTAGAAAAGAGATAAAATAGCAGAGATGAAATTAGAAGTTAGTTACTTTCTCTTTCTAAGAATGTTTGATTTTTCTATCATCTCTATTTTTTCTCCAATAACTTATTTTGAATAAATAGATTATAAAAGCAAAGATACTTGCTAATTGTGATAATGACTGTCAATCATAGTTAATACTTAAATTGTTAATGACAAATGAGTAACATGAGTGAAGACATTTATTATTATTATTATTCTTTTTTCTTATATGGATATGGAGGTGTTTCGATAGACCAAAGAAGCTTTTGTTAGTAATTGGGCTGCATGGACAAGTTCAAACTTAACCCATCAACTAGTTAGTAATGTCTAATAATTAACTCTTAATATAGTCTTAATTGTTATTTGTTCTCATTTACATCTTGCATATCTAGTGGCTATAGTGGAGTCTCAAGGTGTTAGAGTTAATTGCATGTGGTGGTGATTTCTTCATTCGAGGTGGGCGTGTACCATTTGTTTCATTACATTTACCTTGTTCATAATTAATTTATAAAAATAGATGACATAATAATGAAATTTTTTGAAAAGAGAATTGTTTTTATTATTGTTTCTACTTTTGTTGCTTGATATATGCTTTCTCTTTCTTGTCCTTTGATCTTGTTCTCTTTGTTGCTTCTTAGACCCTGTTGATGATAAAATGATTAATAGAGATAACATATAAAGACAATAAAAACCAATGCTAGTACCTTAAGAGAACATGAACTACCTTGAGATGAATAAAAAATGTATGACTATATTATCAAACCAATAAAATAACAAATAAATTACTTATGCTGTGAAGCTTTGGCTTCACACTTCCAAAAGAGTTGTGTGATTATTTATATTAATTTAGTAAAATAATGAATGCATCACCTATTCACCTATACCATAAAGCTTTTGCTTTGTTGTGCTTTGAGGTAGTTGCGTGACTACTTCTGTTGAACTAAGAAAATAATAAATTATTAATACTATAGAGATTCAGCTCCACACTTTGAAGGAGTTGTATGACTACTTATTGAATTAAAAAACAAATGAATTACTTATAATAGAGAGTCATGGCTCTGTGCTATATATATGCAATGCATCTTTACTGAGTGGATTGAGGATTGTTGATCCTATATATATATATATGATGTATTTTGTATAGGGTGGATTGTGGGTTGTTGTTCACCCTTACTAATACCATGTGGACTTTGGATTATTCATCCCTATATAAAATACATCTTTTATCTAGTGGATTGTGGGCCATTCACCTTCTCTACATATATATGTTGATTTTCTCATAAATTAAGATGGAAAACTTATAGGAGTATAAAAAAATTTATAATCATTTGACAGAAAATTGAAAAGTAAAATTGTGATAAGAGATTAATGAAGTTAAATTGACTTAAAAAGAATGCTAACTTTGATTATTTACTGCTCATTGAATTCTTTTATAAGATATATTATATTATGCATTTCTCCTTTATATCTATTTTGCATAATATGTTTATGTTATGAAGGTTCTGACTTAGCTTGTTCACTGGTATTTGTGTATGAAACTGGTGGAGTTTCTTCAGTGACATGCATTTAATTAGTTAGCTAGCTATTTGTATTATGTTGATCTAATATTATTGTAGTTCATGCACGGCTAACAAAACCCGCTTCATGGTAAGCCGTTATCATGCAAGGTGTGATGTTAATTACATTATAGATTGGTTGTATAATCTATACGATATCTTTATTAATAAGTCTAGATGCTCCCTAATTTCAAAACTAAAGAGCAACCTAATGCGTCATATAATGCATATGTAATTATGGGTGAAACACTGGTATTTTAAGTACTATCCATTTTCTTATTTGTAGGGTAAATATTACAAAATCTATGCTAGGTTAACATAACTACGTCAGGTATAATTTAGTGTTATCACTCCACTGGAAGGCAATAAGAAACATTATTGAGCCTTTCAGATGAGTTCATGTTAAATATTGTAGGCTTCATAGTTTATACATATTATCAAGTCAAATTCATATATCTTTTCTTACACTGTCACTCCCAATTTGATCCTGAGTTTATTGTCTCTCTGGAATTGAGGTGATATTTTAAAGACAAGGTGTGCTTAGTTTTGGATTCTAAGTTCCAAGGTTTTATCCTACCATATCTGCATGAACTATGAACTTCCAAATACCTTCATGTGGGTTTTAATAGACTCTATTTTTCTTGGATAACACACATTCCTCATCATCTTAAGTTAATTTATTATTTTGTACATTGTTCTCTAAGTCCGCCGATGTGGGTTCCAAGCCTAGATGAAAAAGGACGAGGGTTGCGTGTCAGGTTGCCGGTCAGTGTGGACTTTCAAGCAAATGTTCCATGAATGGATCCATTAAACTATTCTGCTAATGCTTGGATGTTCTCTAGAAAGAACGTGTTGCAGGGTCTCGACAAGAATCGTACATCTCCATGAGAACTTATGTGTAGTGTTAAATATGCAAAAGTTCTCACATCATAGGTTGAGTAAAAACAAATATTATATAAAAAGTAAAAAAGGACAACTCGATGCACGAAGCTTTCACCATGTGGGGTCCTGGGGAAGGATCCATTATACGCAGCCTTACCCTGTTTTTTGCAAGAGACACTTTCCAGGATTTGAATGCGTGACCTTTTGGTCACAAAACAACCTCTTGCAACAGTAGAGTTGTTGCTTTGTGAGCTAAAGGTCACGGGTTCGAATCCTGCAAATAACCTCTTGTAAAAGGTAGGGTAAGACTGCGTACAATGGATCCTTCCTTGGGACCCCGCATGGCGGGAGCTTCGTGCACCGGGCTTCCCTTTTAAATAAGGTATTACAAAATATTCCGCCAATCGAAATGATTTTAATAGGAGAAAATCTAAATGGGTAAATAGGAGTGAAAAATGAGGAATATGTACAACTTATAGAATTAAGTGATGAAAGTTAAAGGATAGAAAACAAAAAATATATTTAAGGAGAGGGTAGGAGTACAAGTGTTAAGAGAAATACACAGCGACTCGAATATGACATGGAATAAGATGGTATTAGAGTTGAAAATAGTAGCCAAGAGTATACTTGGTGAGTTAAACAAGACCACCAAGTAAAGAATAATGATGGTAGAATGAGAAAGTACAAGAGAAGTGAAGGAAAAACGAATAATCTATAAGATATTATGCACGAATGAAGAAAACTTAAAAAGTTATATAGTAGCCCAGAAAGAGGCCAAGAAAGCTATGAATGAAGACAGAAATGAAACTTTTAAATGCTTATATTGAAAATTAAATACAAAAGGAGAAAGAGACATTTATAGAATAGTTAAAGAGAGAGAGAGAGGAAGACAAGAGCTCTTACCAAAGTAAGATGTAGTAAAGATGAATGCAATGCGACATTATTAAATGATGAGGAAATAAAAGAGCGATGAAAGAGATATTTTTATCCAATTTTTAATGAACGTTTAGATAATTAACTTAACTTACGTAATTTAAGTAGATCAAATGAGTATAGAAATTTAAATTTTTATCGTAGAATTCAAACTTGAGAAGTAAAATAAGCTTTAAATGTAATGCACAAGGAAAAGTAGTTGAACTTCTTATAGAGGTATGTAAGTATATAGGGGAAAAAGTTATCAAATGACTTATAAAGTTATTCAATTTGATATTAAAATCGAAACAAATGTCTTATACAAAGGAGATATAAAATTGTACAAACTATAGAGGTATTAAATTAATGAGTTATATCATGCAACTTTGGGAAAAAGTAATTTAAAAAAAGATTAAGGTGACCGCAGTGATAAAAAAATTAATTTGGATTTATATATGGAAGGTCGACAATAAAAGATATACATCTTACAACTAATTGAAAAGTATCGAGAACATAAGCAAGATTTACATATGATATTCGTCGACCTAGAAAACACTTATGATAGAATCCCAAGGCAAATTAATGAAGAATTATTGAAAAAATGTGTTATCATAGTGTATATTAAACTAATTAAGGATATGTACGCGGATATAATGATAAAAGTGAAGACTCCAGGCGGATTAACTAAAGTGTTTCCTATAAGGATAGAGTTACACAACTTTAAGTTCCTATCTTTTTATACTAATCATGGACGAACAAACTAGACACATCTAATATATGGTACTGTGGTGCATGTTTGCAGATGATATTGTTTTAGTAGATGAGACACGTGAAGTACTAAATGCTAAACTCGAATCTTGGCGAGAAATGCTAAAAGTGAAAGATTTTTGAGTAAAGATAGAATATATGAAATTTAAGTAATATTAGACGTAATAAGATAATTGTTGAGACAAAATGACGAGTTGTTTGTAACTGAGAGTTATAAATATTTAGGATCATTTTTATAAAAGGATGGAGGGATTGAGAGGTCTTACATAGAATATAAGCGAGATGGTTGAAATGTAGGAGAACGCCAAGTGTTCTTTGTGATCATAAAATACCTCTAAGACTTAAAAGGAAGGTTACAAACAACGGTTAGATTTATTATGTTATATGAAGCTGAATATTGGGTTATAACTTGAGCACATAAGCAGACGATGAGGATGTGAAAGTGGATGTGCGGACATATAAGAATGAATAAGATAAGAAATGAAAATATTAAAGATAAAGTCAAGATTACACCTATTGACGGAAAACTCTGCACATTTAAGATGATATGAACATGTACTTAGACGACCATGCTCTAATTAGGTGATGTGACACTCAAACTATGACAAATGTACACACCAAATGAAAAAAAAGATCAAAAAATATTTTGTTAGCAACAATAAAACAAGATAAAATTTATTTAAATATAAATAATGATATAGTAGGGGATAGAGCCTGACCTAGATTTTTGTTATTGTTGTTGTCCATTGTTCTCCTAGGGATAAATGACTTTATATAGGTAATTAGATTGCTTATGTTCAAAGTCCTGCAACTAAGCTATCTCCTAAGAATATCCTCATGGTTCACTAATATTCAATCATCCATTCTCTTTGGGTTAAAGGATTTTCCAAGCAAATAGATGGCTTATGTCTACTATTGTGGCATATCCTAATACTAACATCAAATTTTCCATTACTACAATAAAGGTCAAAGCTAAGATAAAGAAAGGATAAAGCTAAGGTTCAAAATTTGGAGTTGTGTTGGAATTTCAGTCTTTCTTTGAACGATACAATTTGGTATTGTGTCAATATTTCGATGCATGGTGTTAGTGACAAATTGGAGGTTAAAGAAGGAATGAGATGAAACATAGGAAGGAGACATTGTCGGTGCTGAATGATATTAAGTTTTGATAATTTTTTGTAATGATATGTTTTGACCGCTTCTCTTGGTGTCATAAGATTTCAAACCATGATAAAATAATAAAAAAAAAATACTAATATCACTTAGGTGTAGATAAAATGAAAGAAAATACCTTGTGATGGTATGAGTACGTTGAGAGGCAACTAACAAATGCATTAATTAGAAAGTGTGAAGGGTAGAGGGAGAAAAAAAATCCTAAGATATCCTATAGTACTAAGGTATAGCTTTAGTAATTGATAAAATGAGAAAAAAAATCTTGAGATGATAGAATAAAGAAGAACAAACGATAATCAATTGGTGGGAAGGGAAGATAAGATCAAAGAAATCATTAATCAAAAGCTTTTATCCCTTTAAGGTGAGTTAAGTTATGGATCCTTCTATGCCATTGAGTTTAATTGCCTATTATATCCTCATTTATATTTAAATAAATTTCATCTTGTTTTATCATATTAATCAAATCATTTTGGTCTTCCTTTTTCTCGATTAAGGTGTGTATTTATTATGATCTTACATTGCTTAACTTAGACATTTATTGTTTGCCTAAGTATATGTCTGTACTATTTTAAATGTGTTCCTCAGAGTTTTTCCTCACTAGGTGCATCCCGAACTTTTTCTCTAATGTTTTCATTTCTTATTATGTTCATCCTGGTATATTTGCACATCCATCTTATATCCTCATCTTTGTGACTTTCATTTTCTACTCGTGTGCTTATTTCATAACTCAACATTTAACTCTATATAACATAGCAGGTCTAATTGCCATTTTATAAAACATCCCTTTAAACTTTAAAGGTACGTTACGATTATAAAAATCATCAAATGCTCTCCTCTATTTGAATCATTTTTCTTGTATCTTATGTAAATCATCTCAATCAAGCTCTCCTATGCAAAAACGATCCTAGATACTTAAAATCTTTAGTGATAGGTAATTCGTCATTTTTTATCTTAACAATTATCTTATTATGCCTACTATTACTAAATTTAAATTTCATATATTCAGTGTTTACTCTACTAAGACAACCTTTAACTTTTAATATCTCCCATCGAAATTTAAGTTTAGCATTTATTTTTTCACGTGTCTTATCGATCAAAACGTCATCTGCAAACAATATGCACCGTGGTAACATATCGTGGATGTATCTAGTTCATCCATAATTAGTGAAAAAGATATGGGCTTAAGAGCAGATGATTGATGTAAAACTATTTTTATCGAAAACGCTTCAGTTTTATTAGTCAATTTAATAAAAATAATTTAATTAATTTGAATATTATTAGCCAATATTGTTGAACTGAGATCAACACGAAAGGTAAGTCAAATTATAAATAGATTGCGAAGTGTTCATATTTGATCAGGGTGTTGCTTTAGATAACAAAGGCCCACGCCAATTACTCAAATATATTTTGCTTGTTATTGGGAACAAAATTATGGGTTCAAGTCTCATAAACAGGCTCTTGCAAAGCAAGGAAAGGCTGTGTACAATACACACTTTCTCAGGATTCGTATTGACGGGAGCTTCGTGTATGGGCTGTCTTTTTTTTTATTGAGAACAAAATCAAAATTAAAAGGCTTCCATTTGGGCAAGCAAGATATTCAAATGGGGCCCTCAAGGCTATGGTGTAGTAGAAGGACACTAAGTTGTCACCCAGACACCCACGGTTCGATCCCCAGCTACGGCGCATTTTGCAAGGATTTTTCCTCCATATGGGGCGCGCAACTATAGGATGTTAGGCTTTTGGGTCACTCGCCGCGAGTGCTTTCTGATTTACCTTGATGGTCGGTAGGAAACTTCCGTAAGGCTGGGCCGGTCATCCCAAGTTCGGTGTTACTTGGTTCATCATTAAGATATTCAAATGAGAATTTTCCTTTAAACATATCAAATACAAAATACAATGCAAATAGTTTCTTTAAACAAATTCTCGTTCCTATTTGCATTGTTAAATTATATTTCTAATTTGGAATGATTAGTGAGAATGCAATAATTCTTAAAAGAATTTTCTGTATATTCTTGCAAACTTTTTAGTTGCTCCAAGCATAATTGACTATCATTAGCAACTGATTCTGTAGGTGTTCTTCAACTAAAATGGTGAAATTTGTACTTTTTTGTCTGCATGATTTGATATGTTTGATCCCGTTCTACTTTTGATTATCTTCCTTCCACTTAGTCATCTATGTCTTGTGGCTCAAATCAAGAGATATTTTGGATGACTGTTCCCTTTCCGAGTATACGTTGTGTTGATGTGTTTATTTATGTTGGTTGTTGGATTATGAGTGGTTAACTAACTGGTTTGCAAATAGTAATCTAATACCATTTTTTAGCTGACCTTTCTTGTTCTTCTAAAAATTATTTAGGAGGAAGAGAAAAAACAAGTGAAAGAAGAGAAAGCTAAAGTCAAGGAATCTGAGGTCAGTGAAGATTTTGCATTGAATGAGATGATTATTCCTACTGCTAGGGAGGCAGATGAGTTAGCAAGAGCAAAAACACTTGAAAAGCAGGAGCAACTATGTAAAATTAGTCGTGCACTAGCTGTTCTAGCTTCAGATTCTGTAAGTATCTAAAATATATTTTATTTTTTTGCTAGTTAAACAGAGTACTATGTTTTTTTATTCTTGAGCTCATAAAGATCATTTGATGAACTTGTGCAGTCTGTTAGTAGGGAGCGTCAAGATTTTCTGAGCCTTGTTAATAAAGAGGTACTTTTTTCTCATAAATTTACTGAAGATTTTCTATTACATTGAGAACAAGTGATTGTTATGTTGTTATTTTCAATTTATACAGAATTCTTCTGGAGTTGAAATTCTTCAATGTCTGCTGTATTTTTACTTTTGGTAGAACCCTGAAATTAACTCTGTTAACTGCAGATTGAACTGTATAATACCATGCTGGAGAAAGAGGGTACAGAGGGTGAAGAGGATGCTAAGAAAGCTTATAAAGCTGCTAGGGAGGAGACTGATCATGTAACTGAAGTAGCTGCTGCAGACAAGGTTTCATCGAGACTAATAGATAAGGTAAGAACTAATAATTGACTTGTTTCTTTTATGTTAACTGATTTTGTTCGTTTTCTCTTCCTAGTTAGTCTGAATACTTGTGATACTTACAAAAAGGATGTGCACATTAGTAAGCTAAAAGGATCTAAGGTGTTATTATCCTAGAAACTTCATTTTGGATCCCTTGAACTTGAACATGGAAGTGGATTCCTAAATCCTGGCAGCCATATATAAAAGAGTAATAAGAGCACTTCCCTTTAGTTCCACATGGTCAAGTGTAGAGCCTATTGGGGATGCCTAACTATCAAGACCCTTGCCTTAGTAAGTGCCTAGACATTTTGGGTTGGATTGAACTTTGGTTTTTAACAAGCTTAATTGTTTAGCCTGCAATTATGTAAGTTTTCTTGGCTTGTAAGTGTGAAATGTATGTAACTACCATTTAAAGGGTGGTGGGCAGTTTTTGGAAAAAGAACAAATAGAGATTACTACCATGACGTCTTCCACTGTCATGCAGGAGTATCAGATTGTTTACTTTACCAAGAATGCACTTGTTGTTTTGAATCTAACTCCTCTATGATAAGCTATGCCAGATAAATGGACAAAAAAATGTCCACCTTGATATAGTACTGATATAATGACATAACCTATTTAGTTGTTTTTATTTATAATTTGGCTGCTCCTAACAATGATATCTTTCCGCTTCTAGTTATGCTCTTTTTGTTAATTGTTAGAATACTAGGACAGTATAATTGGGGATCCCTACACTCGTTTGGTTGTATCTTTTTCTTAGCATGTTAATTGTTGAACCTTATGTCTTTATTTTAATGGTTAGGTTGATGCTATGCTACAAGAACTTGAAAAGGAGATTGATGATGTTGATGCTAGAATTGGTGATCGTTGGCAAATACTAGATAGGTATTATTATTTTCATAATTCTGTTATAAAATAGTGTATTTTATGGTTTCAGTTTAATGTCTACTCCTTAATTAATCTTTCTGAAATTTGACATAGGAAGTTTTCCATACATTATTCTCTCCTACACGCATGCATAACCAAATTTCTTTTTTTATTGGTTATTGTGTTGTGTCTGTATACATATTTTTATTTCCGATGTGAAATTCAGTTACTTACCTTTCTTAGGTTATTTAAATGTACCTGCATAATGTTGTTCTGGAGGTTAGCATGGCACTGTATTATTGCCAATAATGACTCTAAAGGGCCACTACACAAGAAGATATTAAATACAAGAAATAGCATAATAAGGATAGAAAATATTGCAATCAGTTGGCCATGTCATGGGGAGCAATGCTAATACTAGCTATTTACGTGGTTCAAACACCTGTCTTACTTCACGGCTAGGCAAGCTAATACTTAAAAAGTATAGAGATGGACAACAACCTAAATGTTTCTGATTAGATGTAGCCAAATAGGTTCCACTGAGGCTGAGATAGCTTCGACTAGGCCCCAATGAATACAGAGGCATTTCCTCTACCTTTCTTATCCTAGTATAAAATAGAATTGTCACCTTGTACCTGAAGTGATAACCATGAGTTGGAAATGATACAAGTGAAATCCACCTAGTTCTAGACGGTCCTCTTCCAAATCCACCTAGGTAGGCACATATGTTTGCTCAAGCGAGGGCTTTTTAAAGTAATGCACATGTCTATGCATGTGCTCACACATGTATTGGTAGATTCTGCCAGAAGAAAATGTTATCTTTTCACATAGATTCATTATGATAATTTTCTTTGACAAGAATAAAGCAATTTGCTGTGGTTGGTAATCTTATTTCAGAAAATGTATGTGTGATTAAGTTAATTTGCAGTACTTGGTTGAAGGATGATTTCATAAGTTGCAAAAGTTTTTTGATAGGTGTCTAACCAATATGAGTCTATAAGGAAGCAAATGCAATCAGGTTAAAGACTATAATTTCATACCAGGTAAGTACTTAGTGAATTTTCGAGCGGAAAAGATACTGAAAAAATGATATAGAAACATAGAGTAAGAAACTGGCTAACCAAGAGGATATAGAATGACACAGAAGCAAAATGAGCAATTAACCAGACTACCAGGAGGTTGAAGGATCACACTTTTGTAGCCTAAAATTGTTCAAGTAATATTACAAAGAAAGATTAAGAAAAAGGTGAACTAGAAGAGGAAGTTGAAAGAAATGAGAAGAATATTGGCAAAAGGAAGAATCTTCCTAATAGTCATGAGAATAAAAGTGATCAGTTTCTTTTCATGAATTTGTTTCAATACTAAATTTTTTTAATTAATCTGATAACCTGTTTATTAATTGTCTTTATTAAATATTGTTTCATAGGATATCTTTGACTCAAATGGTTATTAGCATATGCAAATACAAGCTTGAACTCTGTCAGTAAGAGGCTAATTTCCTTTTTTTGCCTCTGTTCTTGTCTGTTTATAGGGATCATGATGGCAAAGTGACTCCAGAAGAGGTTGCAGCTGCTGCCATGTATCTCAAGGACACCATTGGAAAGGAAGGTGTTCAAGAACTCATCAGCAATCTTTCTAGAGACAAAGGTCCTATACCTTCATATTATCTGTTTCAAACTCATCAAACCTTGTCTCTTTTGCTAACCTGTACTCTTCTGGTACAGATGGGAAGATTCTTGTCGAAGACATTGTGAAGTTAGCCTCTCAAACTGAAGATGGTGATGGTGAATCAGAACACAAACAATGATAGTAATTGTATGTTTCTCTGCTATCTAAGACAGCAATTTGTTCTTGTTTTTTTTATCTTGTCATCAGCATCATTTGTGCTCTTGATAATTTGTCATGAGAAAACTAAGTTCTAATTTTCCTTCTCTTTGGGACTTAAACCGTATTCTTTGATGCAATGCATACCTGTACATCTATAGCAATTTACTAAATAAATCATCTTCTATACAAAAACAAACATAAAATAAGGTGATTTTTGAGGTCTACTTAGCTCATTCAACTTTATTACCTGTGCTTTACACTAAATTTTGTTTTGACTAGGTCTAGATACGATACTCTTGCTTATCTAGAGCATGTGGTGTAGAGATGGCATTCTATTTTTCTCCTACAAGATTGAGAGTTAATTGCTAAATATAACTCTCTGATAGTGATTGGTATATATTTTAATTTACTAACATCTGTATATATGTATTTTCAATTTTATAACATATAGAACACATTTTCCATTCGCTTCGCTACATTGTCAGTTGTTGATTCAACAATTTTAAGCATAATTTATTAAGATTTTTTTATTGGTGTTATAGTAGTTTGTTACAAAATTGGAAAATTGTACTGCGTTATTCTGTTTTTATCATACTATATGATTCTGCCTACCAGTGTCCTGTAGCATCATATTATTCTCTGATGCTACTTTTCGTCACTATTTATCTTAGTGATCAACACAACACCATAAACTGTACTTGTTGCCTTGCATCACCAAACTAAACTTATCGATGCTCAGGCCTTCGCTGTGTGATTGTGGAGGCAGCAGGAGCTTGATGCCTTCACGCCAACCCTAAGCGACCAGATGCTAGAGCGTTAACTTCAAATTATCTTAACTTCGAGGTATATCAAGTATTGTAGGCTTTTTGAGAACAAAGTATATTCGACATAATATCCAGTTCATGATATAAAACTATCATAGAGTTTATGATACAAAAGACAAATAGTTAGAAAGATAGTATTTGATTTTCCATCCATCGTCTATGTAGTCAATTATTGTAGAATTATACAAATAAACATGGAAAAAATAGTTTTACTTTAATACAACTCTGAAAACACATTTTGTCTCGCTTCCACCTTGTACATGCCAGGTCTAGCGAAAACGCAACACTATAGGTTATGATTGAGATTCTCTTCAGCAGGTCTGCTAAACATGACTATGAGCAGGGCGATATAAATTTCTAGTATCGGTTTCAGTAGGCGCTAGGTATGCATAAGTTACAATGACCTTTTTTTTAAGAAAGATAAATAATTTATATATCAAATGAGAAGTTACATAGTATAGCAAAGCTATATATATGTGTTTGAATTTTACGGAATATCCTCTCAATTCATGAACATCTCCCTCAAATTGATAATGATTATATGCTTGCCATAACAAAAAATCATGTACGACGTGTCCAAGTATCTAGTTTTAGTCAAGCGGCCATTGCTGCAATATCTCCGGAGAAAGACTTCTAGTATTCGCTTGGAGGTACTCATCGCATGTCGTAGATGAAGCCAAGTTTTCACCTTGTCCCAAAGAGCGGCGCTAATGGGCCATCCAAAGATGGTGTGATCAAAAGATTCATCCTTATGCTTGCATAGCGGATAGGTTTTGCATAACACGTACTCTAGCTAATCCTTTGAGCGTAGACGGCCTTGTGCAAGGAGCCATAGCATGAACTAATGCTTGGGCATAAGGTAATTCTTCCACATAGTTTTTGCTCATGGCTTGGGCTCATCTCGTGGATGGAAGAAGTCGTATGCAGTTGTTGTATGCCGTTGATTAGTGGTAGTTTGCAGCGTGCATCTGGAATTTGATCACGAAGCTACAGTAGTTTCTTGATCAAAGGCTACATTGCCTTGGCATTCCGGTCCCACAAATTGACATGTTGGAGGTACTAATGATGGACTCATTTCACCCAAAGGGAGTCCCTTTTCCATTGTTGATTCCGTAGAGACTTGATGCCTTGCAAAATATTTTTGACCAGCTCGAGTTCACCTGCATAGGACAACGTGTGTTTGGGTCATGACACAAGTTTGTGCATTAAAGCATTGGTCAAGGTGTCGTAATTGTTGGTCCTTATCTTCTCCGCAACCAAGGGGATGTTGATGTACTAGAATGGGAAGGTTCCTTGTTGGAATCCGATAAGCTATAGTAATCTATTGTTGATTCGGTCATTGATGCCAACAATGTAGCTGTTGGATTTTCTGAGGTTAGGGTGTAGTCCCACGGTGGCGCCAAACATCGTGATGCAATCTGCTAGCAATGCAAAGGTGAACTCATCAACTCGTACAAAAAGAAATAAGTCATCCGCATAGGCTAAGTGAGTAATGTTGGTGCCCACACACATCAGATGATAATGAAAACTGGACTGCGTTGTCGTGGCTTAGAGGGGTCTCGAGAAGACTTCTAGGCACAAACCAAAGACGAAAGGCGAGAGGATCTCCTTGACGAAGACCCCTTCCCCCTTTGAAGTATCCATGCATAACCCCATTGATGCCAACTGAATAAGTTACTGTTGTGACGCATTCCAAAATACAGTTGATGTACTGCTGTGGGAAACTAAGGCAGTGTGGAGAGGTCAATAGAAAATACCAATACATCTTATCGAAGGCCTTTTGTAGATCAACCTTGAATACACACTTCGGTGAGATCCTTTTTCGTGTATATTTCTATAGAAGTTCTTGAGCAAGATGTATGTTCTCCACCAAGGACCGACCCTCAACATGTTGCTTGTGCCGGGTCCAAGAGAGTCCCGATGACATATTGCATCCTTGTGGCCAAGATCTTAGAAATGATTTTGTAGATGATCGTGCAACAAGAGATTGACTGGTAGTCAGTGGCGTTGGGGAAGTGATTCGACTTGGGGATAAGCACCAATAAGGTGTGGTTCCACTGCTTAAGAAGGCAACCTGCTGTGAAGAATTCCTGGACAGCCCCAAACAACTCCATGTTGATTTGATGAATTTGGCACCGTAACCAATGGGCCTTGGCACCCTACCATTGCTGTTGTCTTTAAGCGCCTTTCGGGCGTCTTCTAGGGTGACAGGGCTGATTAATTTGAGATGACCATATTCAGAAAGGACAAAACCTGTTTGGACAGTGCTGCTGTCCAGTAATAAGCAGTGTGCTTGGGTGCCAAGGAGGTTCTTGTAGCAGGATACAAAGACATCCACAACTTCCTGTGTGCTGGTCGTTTGATCCCCTGATGAGCTCTTGATAACTACAATGGTGTTGTGCTTGTTATTTCTCTTGACAAGTCATGGAAAAACTTTGTTCATCTATCACTTTGCTTGAGGTAAGTGCATTTGGCTCGCTGTTTGGTAGAAAGATCATTCCGCCTCGCCTAATTGCGTGACTTTGCCTTGTAGCGGTGATGTGTTCAGTGGGGGCCCATTCAATATGTCCTGCTGAACCTTCCTGAGTTACCTCATTTGCTCGCAAAGCCTGTTGAGATATGTGTTGGAAGTGCTCTTTGTTGAGGTCCCGCAATCGAGGCTTTAGATGTGTGAGCTTCTTCTCAAGAATGAATTGTGCAGTCCCATGAAACCTCTCAGCCCATGATCCACGACTAACTCTGGAAAACTATCATGAATTGTCCACATGTTGAAAACTTTGAAAGGTTGTGCTCCGGATAGCCCTCTTGAAACAAAGACACTATGCAACTCGAATGATTCGATAGGCATCTTGGCAGGAGAAACTCTGCAAAAGCTATGGAAATTCTCCATCAACCATTGATGATCAACCAAGGCTCGATCCAATTTGCTTGACACTTGACCATTTGTCCAGGTGTAGCAATATCTAACTGACCGTAGATCCACCAAGTGACAGTTGAATCATTCTTTCTAAGTTTTGCAACTCATAATAGGCGACAAATATGCCTCCAACTTTGTCGCTAGCTGATAGCAAGGCGTTGAAGTTTTCAATTACCATCCATGATTCGCTGATTGATTCTCCTACTTCCAGTAGAGAAGCCCATAGTGGTCGGCTCCTTCTCACGCGAAGTGTGCAGGGGGTGTAAATTCAGGACTCGGATTGCACTGAACCAAGTTGACTCCTATGCGAGCGCGACCTGTGCACACGAATGCTAGACCGGTCGGGGCAAAATTTGCCCAAGTGGATACTCAGCCGGTTTTATTCTGCATAAAAATCAGCCATTGCTGGAAGCCTGAGATTATTTGCTCAGGTCAGCTCAACTGTAAGTTGTATTTAATTTGAGTATTTAAATTCAACTAATACCCTGTAAATCTCCGACAACAGATTATTTTTGTGTCCAACACCTGTCTGAATTCAGAGGGAATTCGGAGGGGATGAAACGTTGGGTACATAACTTTGATGTCGATTGTGAAAAGACTCCGCATTGGGAATTGGAAATCTCATCCGATCCCGTGTCCAAAACAAAAGTAGAGGAAAAAATGTCAACAACCGGGCTAGGGAGAGGTCTCCGCGCAGACACTTCGACGCTCAAATCAAATAGGTGTTCGAGAGGAAATGCAATGAATAGTGGAATCCGAGTGCCTTAGTTGCGTTCATGTCATGCAACATACCTACGTTTGTAGATAGAGATATCCTTTTATAATGTTATTTTTACTCTCTGTATGAATCTTGATGTATTTCCCAAAAAGGACCAACCCTTCTGTCACTTTGACAACTTTCCAAAAATGGGTCTACTATTTCTGTGTTTTGCAGTGTACAAACTTCCTCACATAGACAGCATAGGGAATATTCCCTTGATTCTCTGATAATCGTTACACAAAATGTTAAGAAGGAATATTAAGTCGTTGAGTATGTGGGCTACCTATTTGCTTAATGGATAGGCTGGTCGGTCGACCAAGTCCTCTTTGTAGTCCGATCGACCCTTGTTTGCAAGCACGATCGGGTTGAATAAAGGATGTATGTCACTCTTAAGGACTCAGCATATACTCGACCTTTATACTTGTGTGAATAGTCTGATCCGGTCGGGTCATGTGTCTAGCATGTCTGATCGGACCTCTGGTCTAATCGGCTAAAGCACTTAGCGGAGTTCCCCGACTCAGCTCTGAATGCCACTAATACAACTCGGGGTTTTGTCGATTTTGAGGGACTCAATGCTCGATCGGCTAGACCACTAGGTCAAGATATATATGACCGAGCCAGTGCCGAGTGTCAATTCATCTTTGACTTTGACCGCGATGCCACTCGGCTTTTTTGACTTTAACCCGACTTTAGGGACCCATATTATTCATCATATCACCAGTCTCTTTTTCAAATCTAGTCGAAGGAGGCTATAAGTCCGACTAACTAGACCTTGTGTTTCTTGTGTCTTTTATTTGTCGCTCGAACATTCGGTCTGGGTTTCGCCACTCGGTATTGAGATGATGTCACACTGGTACCTTGAAACTAGGCATGACCAGGTGGTCGGGATCGAAAGACTCCAGAAACAGTTACACACTTCCGATGCTCACCTCTGATTGGAGAATGCTTGGAAAATCAGAGCCATAGAAGACCTGGACCTGAAAAACGAAGAAACCCATGTTGGATTGGGTCTCACGTGAGGAGAGGAGGGGGAGGGGGTGAATCACGTGGTTTTGAAAAACTTTTTTTTTTTTAATTTTGAGATCAAAGTAAATGCAGCAGAAAGCCACAAAAAATAAAAGCAAGTAGGAAGACAGAAACAGACACAGTCAGTTTTACTTGGTTCGGAGCCTTCAGTGACTCCTATTCTAAGACCCAGGTTCCGAGGACCTAACGATGGGTAATCCACTAAAATACCTCGTCTGAAACCACCGAAAGAGGGAATCGAGTATAAAGAAAGTTGGAATAAGTGTAACACACTGCACTTATCTTTTTGCAATAGTTAAGTACAAAAATTTAAAGTTGCCAAACACTTTTTCAAAAACGGTCGGCTCAAGCTTGATGTTTGGGTGACTTTTTAGAGGTAGACGGACGTTGCAGTATCGTAGTAGAGTCCTAGCAGAAAGCCGGAACAGTCGGAACCTCAATCGGACGCATAGAAGCTTGTATATGAGTTGTGTTTTGAAGCTTGGTCGAGATGCCCTTATAAAGGATGTGGAAGGTGTCTTCCATAGACTTGAAAGCGTCTCCAACCTGAGAAATCTAATCCTGAGTTTGTTGCTCCTTATTGTCGATGAGTTTTGAACTTTATCCCGCGGAAGGTGCCTTTCATGCACTGAAAGAGCCTTCCATGAATAGTGCGAATGCGTCTTCCTTCACTTGGAATACGTCTTGGGCACTGTTCACCCGAGGCATTTTGTGCTCCCTTTGCCTTGCAAAATGTGTTAGTGCAAAACTAAAACATTTAGCCTAAGCAGTAATAATTAGCTATTGTCCTTCCTGGACCAGGAACTAGTCAAGGTCTTAGTTTAGGGATGGACCTAAACTGGACCGGCGCCTACTGTCTCTCAACCGGGACGCGACCTCATCGCACCACTCTTCTCGAGTGACTTACCTTGACTTACCAACTTATAGTCAGTTGACTAGTCTCTTGATCCACTAGGTTTTCATGCTGTTGTCAGGTCTGCAGACCCAACTGGATGTCTGTCGATTGTTAGGTCCAGCGGATCCAGCCGGGCTTCCTACCAGATATCAGGTCAGTTTTTTGACCTATCTAGACTTCACACCAGCTATCGTGTTTTGTGGCTCTAGCTAGATTTCAGTTTGGTATCAAGTCCTCTAGATCCGTCAACTCCTGCACACTTGGTAAAGCAATTAGATCACAAAAGACCTAACTTAACTCACTTGTCATTCATCAAAATATGAAATAGACTATTAGTACAAATTTTACTAACAATCTTCTCTTTTTTGATGCAATGACAATATATGTCAAAAGTTAGGAAAAGATATGCATAAAATAGTAATAACTTTATTTAGGAGAAAAGATGCTTAAGTAAAATCAATTGTTTGTTTAATTCTCTTGATGATTTTAGAGTTAAGATTTGTCACGATTTAGTGTCTTTTTCTTACTTGACATGTCTTTTTCTTACTTAACCCTTACCTTTCCTCTTTGACATTTATCAAAAAATACGCAAAAGAATTAAAAAAAACTGTAGAGTAAGTATGTAAGGTAGGCATGGAATGTAATAAAATTTTTGACAAGGAATGCAAAAACTAATTGAAAACTTAAAAAATTTATCAAGACTAAGTTAGAAATTTGTAAGGAAAGTTTTGATTAATCTTAAAAAAAATTCTAAGTAACATTAGAAAACTATTGTCAAAGATTTTTGAGTAACCGTTCTAAAAAATTTGATTAGAAATAAAGCTTTGCAAAAATATTGAAATATAGTTTTGCAAGAATATTTTCCAAAAGGATTTTTATCAATCATTGAAAAGGAGATATTTTCTAATAATTTTCTAAGTCATAGTAAGTTTGAAAAATATTTAAAGGAACATAATTTTAAAGAAAAGAGTTTTCTAAGTAAGAATTTCAAGGCGAGTGAAAATATTTTTTAGAGTTTATCTTAGAAATATCTTCAAAATGCTTTTAAGTAATTTTTTTTAAAACTAATTTTCAAATCCAATCTTCGTTTTCAAAATTGAAAGTTAAAAAAATTAAGAGTATTTTTCACAATATTCTTCCTCTAAACCTAATATTATATATAGAAAATATTCATTTAGAAATTATCCTTAAATGCCTAACTGTTAGTTACTTACTATCTGAAGATAGTAGTGTTTACTTGGTTAGTTAAGTTAAGTAAATGTATCAAGTTAGTATTTGACTAAAATGGATTACTTATCTTGATCACTATAGTTGATATTTCTCATCTAGACCTATTTTGATGCACTGATATAAGCATCTTAAGTCCAGACAATTACCTATTCATCTCACGCCGTTCTAGGTTTTTTGAATATACAATCAAGGGAGGCTTAGTGTGTTTGTGAGATGCTCGATACTTAGAACTATCAGAGCATGCTTTTTATGGATTTGATCTAGACTAAGGTTGAAATCAATTTTGAAAGACTAAGAAAATGAGAATTTTAAAAGAGATCAAAGCAAAGACTTTTTCTTAGAATTTGTAAATCATTTTAAAAAATTATTTTGAAAGTAGTAGTCCTAGTCTACGACACAAATTCTTAATTAACGACGTAAATTATTAAAGTCACTTTCAAGGAGGGGTTTAGTAAATATGTCAGCTATGTTTGACTTGAACTCAATGTAGTTAAGTTCGATGTCTCATTTAGTTATATGATCCCTGATAAAGTGATATTTGATTTTGATGTGTTTAGCTCTTGAATGATGTATTATATATTTTTTTAAAGTTGATTGAGCTAATATTATCAATTAGTATTTTTGTATTTTTAAAGTTTAGATTAAAGTTTTTTAGGGTGTGCATCATCCATAATAGTTGTGCAACACATTATCCTATTGCTATATATTCTGCCTGAAGGCGCTGGAGTTCCGTTCTATTTCAATTTTCCCTGTATAAAAATTATACAAGTACAGAACTTTTCCTAGCAACCCATATGTTTAATCAGATGTGTGTTTGATCAATCAAGCAAGTTCTTGACGGATCAAAGCACGCTTTGATCGAAGCATAAGATCGCTGGCTTCTTGTGTTGGTATTCAGGATCCATACAAAGAAAACTAAACTAATTATGCAGCGGAATTAAAGAACTAGTTGTGTCTTTTCCTTGTGGAAAAACTTATGTTTAGGGGGCGTCACCTCCCCTTTTTATAACCCTTGCCGTCGGTTACAAAGAAAGAAAAAATAACAGAATTCTGTTTAGAAAAATCTCCCTTTTTATAATCGAATTCTGTTGGGGTGGATGCGAGACTTTATATAGAGGCTACAACAGAGACCTAGAGGAGGAATTGGTTTAGACCTCCTGATAGGCTTGGGCTTCTTGTGTTCGGCCCGAACACCAAACTCAAGTCTATTAATAATAACTCATATCACTAAAGGGTTATTATTGAACTACCGCACTAATCCCATATTACAATATGGACTTTTTCTTATCATGAGTGCGTTAATCTCCTTGTGTTTAAGATATCGTATGTCCGTTAATTAAATGAGTTACTGACAACTCAATTAATTAACATCTAG
>JBBMJZ010388431.1:0-14936 GCA_037833815.1 Zingiber zerumbet | reverse complement strand
CCTAGGCGTGAGCTGCCTCAGATAGGAAGTGATTGAGCTAATCAGAAAGAATAACACTATTATGGATCTTGAATTATCTAATTTGTTTGGCCTTGGTGATTTGTCAAAATGCATTACATTTAGAATCTGGATATTTTGTAATGCTTGTATGAGTTGAATTTACCTCAAAAGCAGCTACTATATTTACTGATACATCTTCTTCAACCATGCATTTGCTATTGGTATACATAGGTATACATAGTTTTAGGTAGTGTATAAATAGGAGTGCCAGGTTCAACATAGTTGAGATTCATGGGTGTATGCGATATGTCTCATTGGGTCATCAATGACACATGATGTATTCAACATATGAAATTGAAGTTTATAATCCAAGCACGACATGTCCAATTCATAGGTTCGCCATGTCTAAAATAGTGTAATGTAGAAACAAGCACTTCGATTATATTTGACTTGAATATTGAAGAATTTAGGTATTTTGAATTGCTCGTAGACATGGGCTAATTAAGGAGGCAAACCTTTGAAATGATTTGAATTTTTAAATCATAGACATAATATATTTGAACCGAATTTCTTTAGAAAGAATTTGCATCATACACAAAAAAAAAAGGAAATGTGTATGTATTCAGAATCAATAAGGCCAAAGAATATGTTCAGACACAGTAGTTGTCCAATTCGACCAAATATCTATCTACTCGTGGAGATCTTCGCTTACTAAATAACCCTAAATCCTAGGACTTATCAAACCTTCTTTCTGTTTACTAGTTCACAGAACACTATTTTATTTGTTAATAGCCATTATATTTTCCCCCTTTTGTTTCATGTTATGGGCATCTCATCCTTTATTTTTTGCATTACTTGCTTTTGATACTCGTTCTTAGAACGTTTTATCCATCCTTGTTTTGCTATTGATTTCTATATGAGGTTGTATCATCCATAATATTCAGGCCATTTAATCTCTTGACTTATGTTAAGTAGCTCTTTGTATGTTCTCCCTTTAGTTTTTTTTCACATTTTTCTAATCAATTCTGTTTATTTAACTATAGAATTTATTAGTAGTTGTTAAATAAGTAAATAACCTATTAAATTGTCTTTCTCTCATCTGAGTACCTCATGGAATCTACTAAAAATGAAAGAAAAGACAATTTGCACTTAACCATTTAAATTGTTATCATAGTGATTGAAACTGAATTGACACTAGTCCAAACTCATCATGGCATATCTGAAACTTGAACATGAAAAATTGAAGCCTGAAAATTTTCCTAACAATTTCCTGAACATTTCCGAGATTAAAGAACAACTCATTCATTTGAAGAATTTCTCTGCATATTTGTAACATGTTCAAAGGTTGAATGATTGTGTTCTCATCTTTTACCTTTGATAGTGTGAGGATGATTATAAGTTATACTAGGAGCATAAGAGGTTTGTCCTCGTATAATCTTTTTTTTTTCTAAACAGGCACAAAATTGTTGAAACATGTGCTCAATTTATCGGAGAAGCAGAATAATATATCAGATATATACTTGCATGTGCAGACAAATAATGAAGATGCAATTGACTTCTACAAGAAGTTTGGATTTGAAATTGTAGATACGATACAAAATTACTATGTGAACATCAGCCCACCAGATTGTTATGTTCTAAGAAAAGAAGTTCATGCTAAGAAATGATCCCTACATCTCAGTTATTCAAGGCCACAGGATGACATACCTGCAACTAAACTCAGTTACTCAGTATTTAGGGTTGTTAATTGTTGTAGCTCCACTCTATGTATCTGTGTAAATTGTGAATCTCGAGCAGAACACTACATTTTGCTGACATTGGAAGTGGTTTAGTGTTTTGCTGGTCCAGACTAACAAAATGATTGGTAATGAGTAACCGCACCTTTCAGATCTCTCGTGTCTGATTTGATGAACAAGATATTCTTGTTTAAGTTTTTGAAGAGATGTTCAAGCATGTAGGATGGCTCTGTGGTAGTTCCACTGATCTATTATGTTTTTGTGAAAGTTTCTGGTGAGATGTCAACTAAATATACACTGCGAATCAGGCTGAATCTGCTTTCTGAACTGAGATGATCATAAACTCACATTGATTTATATATAAACAGGCTGAATCTACTATACATTCTCAGACATACTTCTTTAAGTCTTGCTAAATTGTTTCTGCAGAACACATTAGATAGCCACAGACATCAGTTATCCTTTCTCTAGAAAACATCCATCTATAATTCAAAACTGCGTCTCAATAACCAAAACTAATGAAATGAGATAAAACTTGCACATGCTCATAGAAATTTCCATGAAGGACACCTTCCAAGTCACACGATCCTAGCTGGATTTCTCAATATGTTGATCGGATGGCTTGGAAGGAGTTCTCCACAGAAGTATTAACCAAATTTAACACAGGCAAACCGGTTTAAGTCTTCAAGTTGCCCCCATCTTAATACACATCTTTCGTTACCTATCTGTAGCACAGTTGTGTATTTTTCAACAGAGATTTTTCAAGTGATATATACAGCCAGAGATTAATCCACTAATAGGCAAGCCCACCAGAAAATCCATCCCCGTCATGAAGCAAGCTCTCTGTTAACCAATATCCATCCCAGGAACCACCAATCCTCTGTCAACCACCAGTACAACCCAATGAATATACTTGCATACCCACACATAAACGCATATGTTTATATATAGATAGAGAGTAAACCTGAACCATTGTAAATTCAAAGATCTCTTCTTCCTCTGGGCGTGACCCTCGTATCCAAACTCGTTGTTTGAATCGGTTCTATTTCAGTACATGTGTACCATCAAGTGAAGGAATGTAAGGTCTTCCGGTGAGTTATATAACTTCTTTTGAAATTATAGACAACCAAATTCTCAGATGTGCAGACTTGGTTACCTCTTTCACCCATAAGTTGCTCAAGATGCTCCTTTCCTTGTGAGCAAGCAAAACCCGATATGTTGGATGGTGAAAGATTCGCCGAAAGCGTTCAAACTATCAAATTTTGTCAAAAGAGGAAGAATGAATATGAGTAACTAAATTACAACTCTAGCCAATCCCAAGTATCTTTCCAACCTGTCCTAGGTCAAAGAATGGTCCAAAGTAGGTCGACCTTTCAAAAGGATCAAATCCAGCAAACTAGAGGAACATTAAAGTAATTATTCATCATATAAAAATATTAAACTGCAAGTACCCTTATTGTGAAACCAAGAAAATATAATACCCTGTACATGACTTCTATTCCGTAGTCTGGGCGAGGTTGATCATTATATTTTAATGCATCAATTTGGCATTGTATAGCTTCTTCTGCACTGAACTAAAGCCTGGGATCAGAGTTATGAAAGTTATGGTTAATGAACAGAAAACCGATGGTAATACAAAGTCAGAGTGTACTTCCAACTTAGGACCAAAGGGCCTTTTCTTGCGAGATTGAAGCCTGAGAGAAAGAAGAGGAAACCATGATCCATCCAACCATAAATATCTTTCTGAAGGAGACAATAGAAAAGGGGAAAAAAACTATGTTTAAAGATAATATTAATACATCTCCATGAGATTCACAATTGGAAAAGATAAGTATAGAGATTTCATCCTTCAGTCCTTAATAAATAGTACTTTGTTGCTGTCTTGTGTTGCTACTTCATCACAGTTGGCAATTGGCAAATACTTCAGTAAATTTTTTTTCATATCAAAATTCCTTAATTTATTTCTTCAATACTGTGGCAAATGATTGATTTTGATCAACAGTTTTCATGGGAATCATGTCCAACTTTGTGGAGGCAAACCACTACACTTAGCTGCTGGATTGGTATGAGAGAAAATTTTGAATCTTCAAAAACAAAAGTTTGTTTGGAAGGCACTAATTCTGCTGCTCATGATGTGGTTCTCCTCTCTAATGCTGGTTGATCTATGTTTTTTGTATGCTCCGTTTTAGCAATTTTAATTATTTGCTTCTTTTGTCTCTTTTGTTTTTCCATAGTTTCAATTCCCTAAACATCTCAAGAAATTAACCATACGAAACCTAGTTGACGGGATTAAACAATTTTAGGCCAAGGCACCCAATGCCCAAGTGAGGTGTGGGTACCCAAAAGAGGTGTAAGTTGTTCTACTTCCTATCATCTCTTTATGTTATACCTTTTGCCAAGTTTTTCGGGTGTAATGGACTAATGGGTGAACTCAACTCTCGCACTATAAGTAGGCCTGACTTAGTCTGTAAGTGTTAGAGCATGCAGCGAGATTCTGTCGCTGCTTTTTATTTGTTCTGTGAGAGAGAAGCCTAGAGAATGATAGAGGTGTGGCAAAGATTTGACAAAAAGTATGATCCAAGATACTTCAGAAATCAATAATACACCGTATTGATTATCTTAAAGCAATCATTCCCAAGCATTATAGAATACCAAAGTAAATTTGAGGACTTACACATGCATTGCAATCCCAAACTATATTTTAGGGAGACCTTAATCTACTTAATCAATGGAGTTAAGATAGAAATTTAATGGCAGGGCAAGTTACTTGGCTAGACCTCCATCAAAACACTCGTTATGTTTCAACTTGAGTCAACTAAATGACAATTTAGGCAAGAACTAAGTTCATTAATCTTAGTGTGAAGTTTAATTTTTGATCCTTCATTTGGTTGACTGGCACTAGCACAGCTAAATCTCTTATAAAATATTAACATTATGCCTCAACTTTTGAGGGAAGATGGTACCTAATGTGGCAAAAAAGGTGATGCACTCACCCCAAGTGACTCAGTATCGTCGGCCCTAGGGTAAGATACACGTAGGTAAATCAGGATAAACAATGACCTCCTAGATGGGTGGGACGTTTTTCCTCATAGGGATTAATGAACCCTACGAGAATAATGACCTCCTAGGTAGGTGGGACGTTTTATCTCATAGGGATTAATGAACCCTACGAGAATTGACCCCTCGTTCTAATGTGGCAAACCACCACCCGAGTACCAACTGCACTATGCCCCTGGGAGCGAGAAGATAGTACCTAATATTGTGGTGTTGGTTGATGGCTATACCTCTCATAACAAATTGAATATACTTTATTTAATATATTTCTAATTCTTTTGTTATGAATTTCCTAATTTTAAATTTTTATAGTATTCACTTAAAATATTACAACAATACATATTTAATTCTAGATCTAAAATAATAATAGTTATACAAATAATATTTAAAATATTAGAATACTATTTTTTAAAAATCCTTTTATAACTTTAATAACTTCATAAATTAGTTATCATGTATATTGTTTTCGAACATATCACTTAGTACATAATGCGTGAAACATTAAGTGTGCCCCCACGAGCATAGCTGAGTTGATACTTGAGTGGTAGATTGTCACATGAGAACAGAGATCGAATCCACGAGATAATAATTCCTTGGGGAATAAAATCCCTTCCACCTAGAGAGGTCGCTCGGTCACCGTGATTTATTCCTTTCATCTAGCTATGGGAAGCATTAAGTGTGAAAGTGTGAGATTAGGCTATATACTATGAAAATTTTGTTTGTTGACAAATAAAAAATTTCTAAAATGTTACTTGGAACCATAAAATTAATCACTATATTCTAATTAGTTAGCATTAAACCTATTAACCATAAACAATTCCAACTGCTTCCTAAATGATAGCTAGGTCGAGTTCACCTGACATATTCTCCTCGAAGGAACCTTCGTGGGGATCGACAACCAATCTAGCAGCAAACCGGAACAAATCAAGGTAAGTGGAGAGACGGAAGCTATAGATTACCAATCGGAGGAGAGGAAATCCGGAACGGGGACGTCCGACGACAAAGCTCGGATGCGAGATGAGGATTCTGACCAGCGGCTTCCGAAGGGGATCGGTCGAAGCGGAGACGTCCACAGCGCCATGGTCTCTTTCTCTCCCTCTGTTCCCTATCAGCCTCAAGCGGTCCAGCCCCTCTTCAGTACTACAAATTTGATCCGTTCTCCTCCTTTTAATAAATATTAACAATATAATATTTTAAATTTAACTTGTGGTCGTACTGACGCACGGCTTTTTCCCTATGCCAAATCTTTATTTTATAATTAATCGATAATTATGTAGCGATCCGCATTAACGTAGGCAGACAAATAAGTTTATATGGTTTTTTTTTAATGGGCGATTAATTGTGTTGGGTTGATTGTCATTAATTGTGAATAACTAATGTCAATTATAAAAAAACTTATCTATGGCATGAAGCATACTTACCTCAACCTGTTGTTGCAGTGATCTGAAGCTGGTAACTATCATAAAGTGTGATTATTTAAGGAGAATGAAAGAAACCTACCTTGCTGCAGCCAGGAACAAGATCTCGCAGAAGCTTCATCCTCTCATTGATATTCTCTCTTCTTCCCTTTGGCTGTATAGACTTGCATATCAGAAGGTGGCAAGGGCTTACTCTTTCTGAAAGACTGGCTGTTTGTTGCTCAGATGTGGATGAATTCCATTGTAGATCCTCTTCCATTTCCGCAGCTACATATGAATCTACTTGTGCTTGATGTAGTGCCATGTCCCACCACATTGTTGTTGTGCTCAGTGAGATGCCGACTAGTAATTGATAGGACGAATAAACACAACTGAAGAAATCAGTTTAAACATAAAAGGGAGAAATAAACAAGAAGTACCTGATTGTTCATCTTCCTTTTTGCAGCACCAGCCACCAAGTAGCATTGGTTGAAGCATTAGCACAAACAATTGTCGATTGAGCTAAACTAAAATGGCTCTTCCCTTTATAATTAAAGGATAACGGCGAAGAGGCTTAGTATAAAGTTGTGAGATTGAGTAATTCTTGAACCCTTTCCTATTATTTGATCACCATACATAGTGTCATCGCAATCAGACAAGAAGCTAATTTAACTGCCTTGGAATTGTCATCTATGAGCAAAGTCCACACATGAGCGGTGAGCCCCCTAAATGATTTAAAATTTAGAATTCCAACTTAAAATGCTATAATTTAAAATCAGAACACATATATGAAGATGAAGTAGCCGACTGCCTAATCTCTAATCTTGAATAATGATGAAGATAACGAACTCTTAGATAAAGACCTAAAGACTGAGGAGAGAAGATTGAGGAAGAGATGGTAGAACTTCATGAAGTATCTTTTATTTTGTTCATATGTATAATTATTTTAATTTTTTAATTAGATAAACTATTTTTTTTAATTCAGATATTCAACTATTCGAACCGATTAATTTTAGAGATGATCGATTCAGACCATATAAATTTTTTATCGACGATAAAGATAAATCATGAAGTGTTCGAAGAGACTCATCTAACCAATCAATATTCTTAAGCTTATCGTCCCATTAAATTTTTTTTTTACAGTGCATTATAACTGAGATTTAAATCTTAGATATTTGATTAATTATTTAAAAGACCTAATTCTTGTATGGTAACCTTGGGAGCACATATCTTTCAAACATAAAGTTCATCCAAACATAAAATCCTAAATCCTACCAGGCGTTTTCTTAGTAAAAATGAGTAAAATTTTGATTTTAATTTAGCTTAGTCTCATTTTAAATATTAGTTATTCTGATTAAATCAATTTTTTATTAAATATTTTTTAAAAAATGGAATATTAAGAATTTGTATTTATATAAAAAGTTAATTTTGTTGTCGATTGAATTAATTAAAATTTTTATTAATTTAATTTATTCAATTTTAATAATAAAAATCAATGCTGGTCTAAAAAATAGATTAACTTAATTTTAACCAACTCGATATATTTATTAAGTAAATTTATAATATAATTTATACATGCTCAAAAATAATTGATAATGACATTTTTTTAATAATTTTCATACAATTATCATCCATAATAGAAGGTACATTTCACCCTAGCTTTCTTTAAAATCCATGTCAAACTTGTCTCGGATTACGGTGTAGTAGTCAGAACTTTACAATGATTAATTATGTATATAAAGGTTGAATCTTAATAGATAATTTTAAAAATGCAGTTTTGATAAGTCTTCATAACTACTTTTTAATTTATCATGGTGAGCTAAATAGATCATTTTCAAAATTAATTAATTTAAAAAACTAGATACCAAAAAAATCCATATCACACTTGAATTAAGTTCAAGTTTCCACAGCTTCAAGCGTAGTCAAGTTGAGGTCAAATCTAATGAAGCCAGTAAAAAATATCTCATCATATGTAATTTTATCTAAAAAAAAGTTAGTGCTGTTTTGGGGAGCAGAGATCTCCCGGATCACTTTTTGATGATCCAGGGGATGTATCACTCGTATTTACAGCTGGATTATGACCGTGATCCGGCCACAAATAGTTGCGATCCCTTCCTGAGTTTACCGTCCCCACCAGATTATAGTTTTTGTTCAGAGCGGGCGGCCAGAGGCCGTCCGGAGGCCTCCAGTAGTGAATAAGTGGCTAGGTTACTAGTCCCCGAGCGAGGGTGTCCTCCAGATGGCCTCCGACCGTCCCCTCCGAATAAAAACTATAATTTGGTGGGGACAGTGAACTCAGGAAAGAATCAGCCTAAATCGTGGCCACAATTTAACCACAAATATGAACGGCACATTCCTTAGACCATAAAAAGTGGTGTTTGCCTTTTGCCATCAATATTTTAAACAAAAACCAAATCCGACGAGGTCATCACTTGTTGGGCAACCACCTACCTTATCGGCCACGTCCTTCGATTGCTCACTGTCTCGGCAGTGGGGCGGATCAATTCGATGTCGGGAATTCTCCGCTGGAAGAAGCTTCGCGTCGTCGCGATTCTGGCCGCTCTTAACGCCGCCGCCAAACCCCGCTTCTCCCCCGTCTACAATATCTGCCGCCCCGATCTCCTCCGCCACGATCGCTACAAGTCGGATGGAGGCGACGCCGACGAGTTCCACATCCGCCGAATCCGCGCTGAGGCACACTGTTCCCGATGCTCCAAGCACATGGGAATTCTCTTTCCTAATCTCCCTCCGGATCTTATATCTATCGACCGTATCGAGGAAACCGGCAGAGGGCACCGCACCGTCAACCTCTGCCCTAACTGCAAGACTCCCTACTCCTTTCGCATAGACGAGCTCATCCCCCTCCAGGGAACTTTTGTGGAGATCGGCCGTGTTCCGGGCCCGGACCCGGAGAAGGAGAGGAGTGAAGGCGTCGAGCACGAGAATCGGGCCAAGAAACGGTTCTGGAAGGCTCTCGGGTCGTATTACAGCGCAGGCTCTCCGGAGAATGGATCGGAGGGTTCGACATTGCACCAATCTCTTGGGCGGCGATTAGCTCCGAATATGAACTTGCTGAGGGTAGATGGGCTTAGTGAGGTTCGCGCAGGTGATGGTTTTAGTGGCTGTGGAGGATTCAGAGCGATAACGGGGTGGGGAGGGTCGAATTTATGGAGGAATTTACCGACCCCTACAGAGATTTGCAAAGGGCTTGATAAGTATGTGATCGGTCAGCAGCGTGCTAAGAAGGTACCATCTTTATCTTTATTGAAACTGATATACCCTATGTTTCATCATCTCTTGAGGTCATGTTTAAGCTTAGAGTTTAGCCTTTTGCACACCATGATTCTATGAACTATTTGTAAATAAGTAATTAACTATTCATAATCTGAGAAATGCGGCTTCCACTTTTACTTGAGAACCACCCAACACATATGTCTATGGTGGCAAGGCAAATGCTGTGGCAAGGTGTTTGACAGATTAACCAAGCACCCACGGTTCAAATCCCAGCTATAGCGCATTGCAAGACATTGAAGAATCTGAGACATTGGAAATAGAAAATATTTACAATACTAAATATTTTGAATGCCCATATAAAACTAACATTAGAAGAAATATTATGTTATGTTGCTATCATTTTTATAATTTATATTTTATGAAGGATGTCTTAATAGGTGGCTACTTGACGGTAATCTAAGATTATCATCTCTTGGCATGAATCAGTTCCCATATTTCATAAGTAATCTTCGTGGCAACATTAGATGCTTGGGAAGTTGAGGTGACTGACCCAAATAGTAATGTAGCATTCCCATGTTATATTTTCTGGAATGCTTTATATTACCATAAACTGAATGACTTTGTTCCTTAGATTTCTATGGTATTTGGGTTGCCTTTACTATTTGCAATATGTATGAGATTCATTTGCTAAATTGTCATTTCTTAACTTGAAGTGGAATTTCAGGTGCTTGCTGTGGGTGTATACAACCACTACAAAAGAATATATCATGCATCCTTGAAGAAAAGGTTATTAGCCTTGTTATGTACATTAGTGGTGATTTCAGTTCTCTTTGTCATTTTTGTTAGAACCTACCCTTGTTGTAGCATAATAAGTAAATTAGGTCCCTAATCATTTAAACTTTTGAGGTTATGATTTTCCAATGAAATGCTTATGTTGTATCATCATGAGTTCCAAACATCCTGATTCCTGGGACCTCTGCTGACATTTTCTTTAGGTGGGCATATTTCAGTTTATCAATTTACTAAAGAAATTGAAAATCAAAGAGAACTAAAATTGTCCATGGTAAGCTTCCGAACCAAACTGAACGGAGCCAAAAGATTGATTTGGTTTAAATATAAAAAAAAAAGTTTATGTAACTCTTACATTAATATATTAAATTTTATTATCTTTACAGAATATTATGTAACTAATATATCCATATTGATTCAGTTCAGTTATGTTGGTTTCAAGATAGTTGTGAATCAAAACCAAAGCGAAATAAAATCTTTGTTAAGTTAAACAGAAACAACTCTCAAAATGCATAAAAAGACAATTTTGACTTTCCTTAACTATTTCCTGGTTTTTAGGTTCTGACTGTTATTTTTTTTGTTATTTTTATTCCTAGCTGTACCCAGTTTGGTTAGGTGACCACCTAATTAAGTTTTAACAAAGTAATTGATAATTTTGTCCTTCTAACTTGAAACATTATTAGCTTGTAAGAAATTGTTTGTGGTTGAATTATTGCCCAGTTCTGGAGCCAATTCAAGTAACATTTTTGTACAATCGGATGCTCATGATGAACTACTGGAATTGGAAAAAAGCAACATACTCTTGCTGGGACCAACTGGATCGGGTGCATGATCTACCTTTTTGTTTATACATTATTCTATGTTGGTATTTCTAAAACATACAGGGTAGTTTGGCATTACTACTGCAAAAATGTAATTGCTTATAAAGAAACCATATTTACTGAAAGTTCTTTATTCAAAAGCTGATTAGTGTTTGGTAAACTAACTTCTTGAATTGTTCTGAAAAATAGTTTTATTGCAAGTAGTGTTTGCTAACGTATAATGAGAAAATCCTTTTGGCACTATAATAACTAAGTAACAACTAGATAATTCAATTCTACATTTCTGAATATAATTTTCTTTAAAAAAATCTCTTTCCTGGTGTAACAATATTAAAATATTTTTTATAAAAAAAATTGATTTAAAGAATCAAGATTCAACCCCTTCATTAAAATAATTGCATCTGCAAAGTAGTTTTTGGAATGCAAATGCCTATTTGCAATCTAATAAAACTTTTGAAGCACAACACATTTGAATAATGTGCTATGCACTTGGTTTACCTCTTAAAATTATTTGAGTTTCAAATACACTGCCAAGGACACGTTAGTAAGTTACTAGGACTGGTATTGAATTTCAATTCTTTTGTTGGTAATCTGGTCAATTTTATACGACAGGGAAAACCTTACTTGCTAAAACATTAGCTCGCTTCGTGAATGTACCATTTGTTATTGCAGATGCAACATCTCTGACTCAGGCAGGTACTCTTTTCCAAATTCCCTATGTTCACCATGCTCTATATACAGATTTAGAACACTATAAAATTTTCTTACTTATTCAAAATGTTACTACTTTCTCTTATCATTATGTGATACTTGCAACTCTGGTTATTTCATCTTTCAATATGGTATACCTTGTTTTTCTAACTAGTCAGGTGTTTATCTAGGACTTGTTTCGTTATCGCACATCATTAAGTTTTGTATTTTGCTCTTGTATAAATATGAGGACATTTTTTGATGTGAAGTGACTAGTAATAGTGTAATACTACTAATATTATAGTATCTGATTATTTTTAATATTAGAAATGAGAAATATGTTTGCTGGTGTTACATTTGATCATCAAATTTTGTATGTATGGAGTCCTAATTCTGAATTCTTATTATTTTAGTTTAATACCTTATGATACAAATGACTCT
Organism: Zingiber zerumbet; assembly: GCA_037833815.1. Taxonomy (NCBI): domain Eukaryota; kingdom Viridiplantae; phylum Streptophyta; class Magnoliopsida; order Zingiberales; family Zingiberaceae; genus Zingiber; species Zingiber zerumbet. The sequence continues at coordinate 2,774 of JBBMJZ010388431.1, read as the reverse complement.
TTTACATGTAACTAGAGTTTCCTAAAATCTGATCATCATATTTTGTATGTTTGAAGTCGTAATTTTGGATTCTTATTTTTCTAGTTACCTTATGATACAAATGTACTCTAGAAAGAAGAGGATTATTATAAGAAAATTGTGCTAACCTTATCCAAGTATAATTCACATGGTGTTATCTTGCATTGTCCAAGCTTAGAAGGATCCTCTTGTTGATAGTTTGTTGTATTATTATTGTCTTTCTTATCTGGAAAGTTTTTACTCTGATATATCTGAACAGGTTGAAACTGAAAGCTTGTAGTGATTTAAGAGTTGAAATATATTGCCTATCATTTTTAGATTCTTAACACAAATAAATCTGGTTACTAGTTGATAAATTGGTTTCTGCAGATATGAGAGGGTTATTTTATTTTATCAGGGATTAAATCTGCTAATGTTCAATAAAGTTGTATTATTTCATTCAACGATCCAAAACTTAAAATTGATCATCAATCAATCTTTAAAATCTCGAGCCTTGTTGGAATTTCAGATTTTGACAGAAATAATATGGTTTTGGTAAGAATATCATACTGTGCAGGTATGATCTTGGGACATATATTATCTTTTTAGCATGGTTGAATCATATTAGTATTTATTAAATTATTAATTACATATATTTATTTTAGTCTAATGTTAATTGCACATACTTAATTATATATTATTGAGATAATTATAATAATAATATTAATTAATGACAGAATTAATTAGTTATATATAATTAATTACATATAGTTCTATATATAATCAAAAGCCCCCGGGGCTATGGTGCAGTGAAAGGACGCCCAGCTGTCATACCCAAGCACTCACGGTTCGATTCCCAGCTACGACGCATTTGTAGGATTTTTTCCTCCAAATGGGACGTGCAATCAAGGGATGCTGAGCTTTTGGCCCGCCCGCCACGAGTGCTTCCCGATTTACTCTAGCAGACAGCGGGAAACTTCTGTGGGGTCAGGCTAGTCGCCCCAGCTTCGACGATACCTGACTTGGTTAATCATTTTTATATATAATCAAAACAAATACTATATATTATATATATATCAATTAGTTCAATAAACAATTAAGCATTATAATTAATAACTAATTAAAAGAAAGAGGTGAAGTTGTAGTACAGACTATGCTATGCGATACAACTTTACACTCGCGACTTTGCCACCCCCAATTTAACTCTGTGTCTTTGATTGCATTGTCACCGAGGCCGTGACTTGGTGAAGTTGCTTCCAACACTTGGTGAAGTTGCTTCCAACACTTTCTCCTTCCCAAAGTTCAAGCAAATTGGCATTCCTAGGGCACTTTCCTTAGTTGCTTTGCCTTTTGTCATCAACTCCACACCTCTTCTTGTCAAAATCTTGGTTCCATTTTATGATTCCTTCCTTATCTCTGCCATGGTTTAAAATCTCATACCATGTCGAGCGAAACGATCAAAACATATTGTTCTAGTAAATTATCGAAACTCACCTTCCTCCTTCAACCGCCAATCTATCATTGGTACTATATATCAAAACATTGCCACGATACCAACACAATATCATTCCAAGCAAAGATTGAAACTCCAACGCAATACTGAAACCTTAAGTTTAACAATAGATGGTACAACTCAATATTTTAAATTTGCTGCCAACACATTTGTAATTAGATAAATGTATGTAATTCTTATTTTCCATGTTCTATATTTAATTTTTTTTTTTTTTTGCATATTTTCTTTTTCTCATGTGCACCCAATATAGCTCTTTTCTTTTAAACTTTTTATCCTTTGTGGTCATTTTTGACTGTTTTATATACATTTTTGTGTTCTTTTAAGGTGTTTGGCTGTGTATGCTATTTACTTTTCTTTAAGAATTACATGCATTATGCTTTTGCAGGCTGGCTATGTTGGTGAGGATGTTGAATCCATATTGTACAATTTGCTTATGGTATTTTCTTTCACTATTCCTTATAACTTAGCTATGTTAAAATAATTAAATTGATGGCATTTGATTGTTAGAAGTAGTTTCAATTAGGGCACTATGATAATTATGGGAAAAAACCTTGTTTTTCATAGTCGGTATTCCAATTTATCACGACCAAACTTGTGGGAGATATTATTCCTATCGTTTTGGCTTATGGGAACATGTTTCACATGCACATCTCTAGTGTTGGTATAGTGCAGGAGAAAAAAAACAAAGGAATGTGTGTTAGTCCTATATACTAACATATGCCACTCTAAAAGGGCTTGAGAACCATCCTTTGTGAGTTCACTTTATCCTCATATTTTGCACTCCGTATCGTTGACGATAGCTCCACTCTGCTTCTTATTTGCCTCAAGTTGGCAATCTTTGTAGTCTAATCCTATCAGTGTAAATTTCTTTGATGTCAAACTGTCAAGGTGCATTAAATTGTGAAAATATTTTTTTTATATTCTTAATGCCTCTTTTTTTTTTAATCATGCAAATTAGTAATAATTTTAGACATGACTAAAATACTCTACGATTAAAGGGGAGCTTTGGTGCAACGGTAAAGTTGTTGTCGTGTAATCTAGTGGCCACAAATTCTAGTTTCGGAAATAGTCTCTTGCAAAGCAAGGTAAGACTGCGTACAATAGATCCTTTCCCGAGACCCGCATTGACGGGAGCTTTGTTCACCATGCCGCCTGATCCGGCGATAAGAACGGGGGACCCACTTTCCGGAAGAACGGAGGAGTGGCCGAGCGGATAACGGTAGCATGTCCGAACGGAACCAGAGACAACCCAGCCAGGGGCTTG
>JBBMJZ010388425.1:0-14937 GCA_037833815.1 Zingiber zerumbet | reverse complement strand
ACATGTACATGACCATGGTTCCCCTTCCAGATCTGATACTTCGTCAGACATGAAATAAGGGGTCCAGGATCTTTTTTTGTATATTCATGCATTTTGATGATATATATTTACCTTTTCATCAAAAAAAAACAGGTGTCCGAGAGGAAAAATGGAATGTTGTGAATAGTAGAGAGTGAGTGCGTAAGCATAGCCTCGCGTACCTATGCCCATAGATGGAAATCTCCTTTTATAGTGTACTTTTCTTCTATGCATGAATCACGAGGCATTACCAAAATAATGCCAACCATTATGGTACCCTGACACATTTCTCAAAATGGACCTACCATTTTCTATGTTTTGTATAATGGAAACTTCTACTATACAACTGGTACAAAGAATATTTCTTTGATTCTCTAATAACCGTTACACATTTACACAATACGTCAAAGAGGAGTAGTAGGTTGTTGGGCTGATAGGCCTTTGATATGCTTTGATGGCAAGTCGACCGAACCCCCTCTATCGCCTAATCAGACATCATCTGCGAACGGGACTCAAGTTGGCTACGGAATGATGTCACCCTCAAGAACTTAGCCTTTGCTCGGTTCGGTCGGACCGTGTGTCCAAAATATCTAATCAAACCTATGGTTCGATCAGCTAGACCACTAGACCGAGTTGATCGACCAAGATATCTCCTAGTGGCCCAAAAGACTGGGCTCTGAATGGCGCTGACATAGCTCAGGGTTCTCTGGACCTGGAGGGACTCAAGATCCGATCGAACCAGCAACCCGATTGGCTAAGCCACTCGGCCAAGACCTGTGACCATGCTGTCTCCAAGTGCCGACATGATGAGCTCGCAGATCTTTTGCATCTGGAGCCCCCGCTACATGATGAACTCGTTCTCGTACTTCCATGGCTGATAGAACTGGGCAAGGCAGCACTTGTTGATGGGGATGGAGGCCTCATTGTCTCTATCCTCATCTCCAACGCCACAAAAATCTCTATGGAACAAGTCTTCTTCTATCACCTCCCCAACTCCACCTCCCACTTCATCACCTCCATCCTTCAAATCTCAACTCCTCCCTTCCCCTGGCTCTCCTGGACTACTTCCCCCTCGCCCAAAAGATCCAGCGATCCCCGCATGAGCCCAACAACAACCTCCACGAGATATACTGTGCAGAGGGAAACGATGTTGTCATCGCCATCACATTTCTGGCAAGCCGGCAAAAGCTTCGCCGTTGTAATGAATAAAAAAACCTGGCACCCCCAAAAGCAGCTACTTAACTCCTAACATACTAAATAGTATGTTTTGTCACGCATCGGTAGCAACAGTGACGACCAGCAATTCCTTATTTTTGTGTTTCAGCTTGTTCATCATGGTAAGTTCAAAATACTTGAATGTTATTAATCCCCACGACATTAAGGGTCAAAAAAACATGACTCGGGCTCAGCCAATGTAGGTCAACTGCTATTCACTAAATTACTATCACAAATTGCAATAGGCTTAGCAATGATAACATAGAAAACAGAGTGCAAACTTGTTGAAAGATCCATATCTATGAAGCTTGTTTCTCCACTGCAGCCTGTTCAAATGTTTCTCCATGCACAAGCTCTGGGACATCATCATCATCTTCTGCTGCACCTTTAGCAGCAGGAGCCGTATCAGGTGCTTGTTTCTGGAATTGCTCAGCGAGCCTTCGTAGGTTTTCTAAATTATCAGGACCTGTGAAACCAAGTGAAGATCACGCGGATTGTTTTCATGAAGTATATTGAAGGATTACAAGAGCAAGCTAAAGAAGATTATAACTAGTAAAAAAGGTGGATTCACCACCTCAGCAGCAAGATTATAACTAGTAACAAGTACAATTGGTGCATTACACAAAAGTTAGCCATGGAATCATATTACAATGAGAAGACTTACCTAGCTGGTTGATAATTGTAGGGAGCAAGTCCTGAAGTTCTGAAACAGGAAAAATCGCAAGGTTACACTTCTAGAAAAAACTTTCACGAGATAAAAAGGTGATATTTAAACATATTGTCAAGTCAAACACATATATAAAGTACTAGCTACTTATTAATAACCCACTTAATGTTAATGAAATTTCTTCTTTTATTTTCCTTAATTTATGAATGCAGTCTCCTACTCTTGCAAAATAGTTAATATAAAAAAGAAAAACTGTACTTTTAGTCTGAGGAGAACCGCTAACCACCCATGTATTGGCTGCAATCGAAGCTTGCACTAAAAACAAAACAAAAGGAGTTGAATATCATAATACAATTTTGTTATATTATACATGAAATCATTAACTTGCTTAACCAATTTCTATCTTTGTTTACCTTTGGGATTCAGAAACTGGATGACAACATCATCTTTAAAAATGTTGACCTCTTCTATAGCAGGGATACTATTTACCCCAATTCTTCTCAACGTGCTCTGAAGTTTCTTGTCATCTGTAGTTGGGCTTTTGTGAACTGCCTTCTTCTTTCTAGATTTAGATTCAAGGAGTAAAATAGTTGGTGAAATCTAGACAAAGAATGCTGACTTGTAAGTCACTGAACAAGATAACCAAAAAAACAAAAGGGGGCACTCTAATAACAGAAACATTTCATCACATTTAAGGTTTTAAAGTATTCCTCTGTTGGAGTATTGTCTATGACCAGAATGATATGACCTCCGGACCATACCACACAAGAATGAATCAGCATGCTACATGCTTAGTATTATAATGAGGGATATTATAGGAATTATATAAGCTAGAATGCAGGAAAGAAATATCATGTATCCCAAAGAATGAAACAATGAATCATGATAAATCTAACAGATCCAAAGAATATGATACTCCAGAATATTAATAATTATGAACCTGCGCATACTGCCTTTTCCACCTGTGCGGACTGCACCAGCCATCTTGATAAGCTTCTCACGATTCATCTGCCAGAATAATAAAGTTAAATTGCAGCATCAAGTGTTGTACTAATCTGACAAAGGAGGATATGTCACTATACATGGAAATTATTATGAAAAACCACACAAACAAATGAACCCAACTTGCTAGATCAATTTAACCAAATGAAAAACCCATTTGAAGCATGAGCAATTAGATAATTGAATTGAGATGATATAGGAATTACACATAATTATTATGCAAATACCTGTGGGTATTAAGATCATTTGAAGCTTTAATCAAACCAAAACAAAAATTGAACTTCAGCATTATCAGAAGTGGCTCAAATCAGCAGTTATCATGAACCGTAGGCCAATAAATGATCACTATTAATTCAATCCTGCCAAACTTTCTAGATTTGCATCAAAACTCCCAGTAGAAATAAGTACTCAATGAATACAAAAGCATGCACATGCACCTTGCTCTAGGGAATTTAAAAATCTTGAAGGCTTCCTTCAATGTACTAAATGAGAGATTTTCCACAAGTTAGTGTGGCATATGAGGATGCACCTTGCCAAGAGAACAAAAAAATATATGAAGCATTCTGAATCTAATGAACCATCACCATGAAAGTTGGACAAAACTGAATTGGGATAAAGCAATCTCAGCCAATCCAATGACTTCTATGACACAATTTGTTAAGGATCCACCGTTATAAATGACACATGAAAAGAGAATGGATAAAAAGCATTAAGAAGTTTTTATCCTAAAATGGTAATTTAAATAGACAAGCTAACCCCAAGTAGTTGGGATTAACACAGCTTGTTGTTGGATGACAAGTGTGAAATTTAAAAGGTAAAATCAAATATCACTCATCGCATCAACATAATCAAATCAAATCCTACCTGGAACAATGATAACAATCCTATAAGGCTCCTAAAACAATTCCTCATGATGTGCATACACAAGCCTTTTATGTTTCTGGACGTCTCTGGTTAACTAAAGCCAGTATAAAGGACACAAGCACACAAAGCAGCATTTTAACGGTTTTTCGAGGTTATACACAATTCCACAAGTGTTCAAAAAATCATATTAACCATCAACCGACGGTAAAACCACCACGCAATCTTCCGGACAAATTATTGGAAACACATTCTGCAGTCCACTCACTGACCGCAGAATTAATTTGCAAGAGAGAAAGCCCTAATCTCAAACAATCTGACAAAAAAAGAAGAAGAAGAGAAGGATCTCGGAAACAATTTAATCCACAAGCATCCATCAAATGCTGTACCGAGAGAAAGAGTTGAGGAAGCTCTTACGATCGTAATGGATGCGGCGGCGGCGGCGGCGTCAAGATGGAGATGCCCTTGCAGTGCGGCGCGAAGCTGAGCAGCAGTGAAGGGTTAATGGCGAGGCATCCCCGCCCCTACTTATTACATGTGGCCCAACGGCCCAAACATAATTCACGGCCTAAATTGACTGGGCCGGGCCGGATATGATCAGTTCTGCTGACGTCATGGGTTTCTTCGTTCTCGTCACGCAGATAAATTATTCATTGATATTAAATCACTATAATAAAATATCCAATTCAGATACATACAAATACTAGCAGTATCGATATTTAGATGATTTACAATTTATATCTCTGAAATGATAAAGGTCTATCTTCACTTACATTCTTCCATGCGACATGGTTTGAAGATTGTTCAGTCAGACTACATACGTTTATTCAACTAAAACGCAGAAAAAAGAATATGATAAAAATCCAAAAGAATCACTAGACCTGAAAGCACCTGATTATATAGACACTTGCTACCAAATGAAGGATTTACATTGGCAACTCAGTAACAGATCAAGTTGCATTTATATATCATACTGAATGCAAGGCATCACGCGGCTATAGCTCTGAGTAGGATCTCCCTTGAAGAACATAGCAGCCATCTGAAGAAGCTTCGATTTGCTATGCGGAAGCCAACTTCAGTTACAGATATCGAATCGCCACCCTTGGAGCGAAAAACATTTACCAGTATCTCGGCTCTTCCTTTAGAGAAGTATTTGCAGGTATATGCACCTTCAAAAATAACATAGCAGCCAAGTTTAAGGACGAGATTTATTAAATATATTCATAACCATTCTAGTTTGTGACAAGTCCACATAAGATAACTGTAACTTACCTGGTTGGCAAGGGGAAGAATAGACTGGAAAAGATTATCATCGATTGACACAGGCAATGAAGGCATCTGACCCATAATGCCCGGGTCGACACTCATGCTGTTTAAAGAGGAAGTTTCCCTTAAAATTCTGTACTAAAAAACTCAACCGAAGGATGCGACTTGAGAAACTTAAAAGTAGATCATACCTAGTTAAAATGTTGGTTATGTTTTCTCTGGTGCAATAGAATAGGTTGATGTTATCTTGAACCTGAAATGTATCAGGGAAACAAAATGTTTTCAGAAAGTTGATCATTGTCTCCTTTAGAAGTATTTGAGGAGTCCACAAATGATTCTTGGCAAAATGTTAATAAAAAGAAGAAACCCATTGGTCAAATATAAACACGCTTAAATAAATCATTTGTGAGTATAACTTAGAGATTATATGTAAAAATATGAGATACTTCTATATTATTTTTGGATACTGTCATTTATTGATCCTCAACACAGTTTGTGTATGGAATTTACCTCTTGGAAAACTATTAACATGTAGCTACCTGACAAGGGGTTTCATTTTCTTTTAAATAGACTATTATTAAAATTGCTTATTCCATGAGAAGTTAGTGAAACAGATAGCCAATTCTCATATGGTGTACGATAATAATCTATGAATTGTGGAATCTAAAGGAAGACAATTGCAAACTAATTTTCTTTTGTTGAGTTAACTACAGTCTACAGAAGCTATTTTCTATATCCTTCCCATATCTCCTCTACATTTCCTATTCCTTGTATATTCCCTCATCCTCGTCACGGTTACTATATTTCTTTCATATTTATATATTCCCAAATGACAAGAAGGTATGCCACCTTCTTAGTGTAAAAAGGTATTAATAAAAACCTCAACTCAATCACAAAGGTTGAACTTGATCATGAGTATTCATCAATAATATTAACATAAAACTTGAATGAAAGAAGGAAAAATGTTAGTAGAGGGTGTATAATATCAACCTTACGCAGTTCAAGGTTTGATCCAATCTGACTAAGAAGATTAAAATTCTCCATTAGAAGGTGCTGTGTCTCAAAGTTTATTGGAGTAGCTGTTGAAAAACAAAAAAGTTATTATCGAGAAGGGAAAAGCAAAATGGAAGTGAAAAAGGTAAATAATCAAACAGAAAATGGGAACTATCCGTGATTATAACTGAATTTTAGAAGAGAACTATGCAAAATTGTGTGCTTGCATGACTACTACTAATTGGTAATGGCAAAACCAGAGCTAGTTTGCAGTGATAAAATATTTTGACATCATAAGCATAATAACTAACAAATGATTAGTTGATGTTTGAATCCTTTAGTTGATGATAAGTATATAGGATAAATATACCAACTTTTGCTTACAACGAATTAAGAAGCTGTGCATCAATTCATGATGTGAAAAGTATATGGATACAAAGCATGAACACACAACATGATATGACCCTTTTTTCCTAAAAACAAGCAAGATGTACGTTCCACAACTCAATGAAACCTACACATGCTCAAGTTCAAGACATGGTTGAAACATGCAGGAGGTCAATCTTATAATGGTGATCACTAATCATGGCCTACAAGTGTCGAGGAAGTTCCAACATCTGAGTTTTGTGACCAATAAGGCCACTGGAGTGAAGATTTCTAATGAACAACAAATGCCCATAAATTTGGCAAGTGAAGGAAGCCCTAGCCCCTAGGTACACCTCTTACTCATGTCAACCAACACCACTTCATATCGACACACGTATGCAGCTGCATATCAAAACTATTGCATTCCAACCAACCACTTAAACATGATATCAAAACAAGACTTTTTAAACCTCAGGTTCAGCTATATGTTGACAAATCTATTATCATTCATATAGATTGCAAAATGACTTCTTTGAGGGAAGACTGTAGAATGATTCTAATGCTCTCGTGCTTATTCATATCATTCCCTTTCAAGTGATATCACTGAAACTATGACATGCAATTGTACATGAATTAAGTATTAACATCTATAAAACCACCTAATAATATTCTATCTTCAACCAAAATCAAATAATTTGAAAAAATAACTATGGTGGTGCACCTCCATACACTTGTTCTTTTTCTCATCTCATGAAGCTATTTCTTACTTTAGTAGTTGTTGAAGAGCAAGGACCATTCAAAAAGAAGTAACCTGAGTACTACTCCCTCCTTTTACAATTCTGTGAAGAACACAATCAAAACCTGAGTACTACTCCCTCCTTTTACAATTCTGTGAAGAAAAAATATATGTGAAGAAAAAGGAAACTAAACTCCAGGAATCTTAAAACCATAGTAAACTCCACAAACATAGGAATCTTGGGGGCGCAACCACATGCCATACTTCAATAAAATTTCATCAGATCATGGTACATACATCGAAAGAACCAAACAATCAAAATAAACACATTCCGGCCCCTACAGTTCTCAAACCAAATCCTCATGAAAGAAATGCAAATACATGTAGGGGAATACATTTCCACAGAAATAATCAAACATAGTAAAAAAGAACTCCTGAGAAACATACACTTCAAAATTTTCATTTCTTACATTAGAAAGGCATATTTAAAGCACTTTATAAGGTGACTACTGAATTTTGCACTTTGATTATTTAAGTTATATAAGATAATTCTATCCTCAATTTCCTTAGTTAAGAATCACAACAAGAGGTTCACTATTTAACGAGATTAAATTATGATCATAGTACTTTAAATAACCTTGACAAAGTTGATTATTGCTGGGCACATCATGCACCCTCAATGAAAAGGTGGCCACGCTCTCTGGTTGCAAAGAATGCACAGTGCTCAGTGACGAAGTATACACAATCTTTTCCTGAAGAAAATTCCCACATCAGCATCTTAGTAACATATGAGCTACAATATAAGATATAAAACTTCCCATAGTCCTCCAGTATGTTCCCATACAACAAGAAAAGCACCCGATATGTAACTTATTCATTCTAACTTTTTCTTATAACTATGATGGACATCAGAGAACTAAAAAATCTACAAATGATATGGATGTAATTTTTATATACCAGTAATAAGTGATCAAATAGAAGGAGAATATATACAGTTGAAAAGAAAAAGAATACCAAACTATTACTAATCAGCAGATAGAAAAAATTTTATATTTGCAACCAGCAGTATAGAAAATTTTATCAGGTAGGAGATTTGCTTTCCTTTACCTTCTTTTCAACATGGTAATTTTCTAATCTGCGCCTTTTACCACTCTCCTCATTCTACAATAAAAATCATAATATCAGTTAGAAATACCTTGTAAAAAGTGCACAAATAACTAAAAAAGATAAAGATTTGTTACATAGTGTACTTCTTGAGAAGCATCACAAAAGCCAAGGACATCCCCAGTCATGATTTTATCAAAGAAGAAATAAAATAGAACTGATGATAGAATTGAATTTCAAAATTATGATAGTGGTAGACCATTTATTTCATAAATCTTTCAGGAGAATATCTAATTACAATGATTACTAATGCTGACAATGATATTCTCAATAAGCCTGTATTTATAGATTTTCTGAAGTTTCAGCATTTGGATGCAAAAAGAAACGAAAGTATAAAGGTTTTCAAACATACTCTTTCCTTAGTCACATTGAATTTTGAGGATGATGAATAACATTGTTTTCAATGATCATGATTTTTCTGAGCCTTTCTGATCTTTCACCGTGAGACCTGCATTACGAGTCTCTCAAGAAGGTGTATAGTACATTTAATTTTTATTTTTATTTTTTGGGTTATTGGTTTAACATCCTGTCATGCATGAAAGGCACCAAACTCAGACATCTCAACATTTATGATGCTTGATTAGAATATTTGCTTTTCACTTAATGGGTTTGCCATATGAACTACAGAAAAGAAATAAATCTCCAAGTTTTTTGAAATAAAAGTGAAACATCTCCTTCTATGAATATATTTAACTGCTATGCTATGGATTGATGTATGTGATGGACTAAGGATGTGAAGGGCTTGCATTCAAAATGTTTTGCAACTATGGAGTATAAAAAAATGTCAAATTCTATACATGTTTAAGCGAATACTCAACCATCAACTGGCACTTCATTGCAACATCCCTCACTGTCTTCTCAGGCAGCTTAGCTGCTATCTTGATATATTTCATTATATTAATAGGCTCAGTAGAATATCTGGACATTTGACATAAAACAATAATGTCAAGCAAAAATTAGTGAGAAACAGGAAATGGGAATACGAGTAACATGTAAAAGGACTACATTTTCTAGTGATATCTAAATCAAACACCATTATGGAAATAGATAATTCATCTCCATGATCAAGTTCAATTAAGATATTGAAATACTATGGTTCCACATATCATCATCCCTCAAGAAACTAAAATCTTTGCAGAATATAAATAAACTAACAAAAAAAACCTAACCAACTAACCAAGAAACAAAAAAGACCAGAATCCATGACACACTTATTAGGAAAAAACAAGAGCATATGTACAATGACAACTAGTCACATGTTTCAAATTTTAGTTTGGCTACAAGGGCAATGCTTATTTAACCATACAGTATCAATTACCACTACAAAAGTGATCGACTTTTTTATATTATATATGCATTCAAGTAGGATAAAATTTATGTAATATAGATGATGATACATAGTAGGGATAAAGCTAATGACCTAAAAGGTAGCCGGCCTCACTTAATAAAATAAAGTTTGGTTATTGTTGTTGTATATGCATTCAAGAAGTAAAGAATCAAGAAAGACTACAATCAACAAGAAAATTCAACTTACTCCGTGAGGCCTTGTCTCAACACATATAACTCTTCCAAAGACCAATGGGTAGCCACCGTTGCACTGTGCTTGACAGGGGGCATGGGATCTAGAATGATGTTTCCTGAAAGATTACCTAGCAGTGGCATCGCAGAAGCAGTATGACTTTGAGTGCCAGGGTTGCCAGGCAAGATCATTCCTGCCATAGTGCTAATTTCACCTGAATTATACATTCCCTCTGATACCAACCCTATTGCCACTGGTTGAAACGATACTACATTCTGATTGCTAAGAGATGGAGGAAAGACTCTTCCATTGTGAAAATTTAAGTTATGGTCCGCCTCCATTTCTCTTTATCTGATGAAACAAACAACAGTCCACGAACAAATTGAAGAGCCAGAACTTTCTGAAAACCTCAGAACTGTTATATTTAAGTTGACAATTTATTTGCGATGCTACATCAGTATCGACCACGACTATGTCCAATCAAAATTAAAGTTCAAAATTCTCAGAAGAGCTCCGAACAGCCAGTTTTCCAAATTTCCTCCCTAACAATCTAAGAAAAGTTTGCTTCTGATCTCTGAACAGCAGATATCCAATCACCACCGGAATGATCGAAGAAAAGGTTGCTTCTTCTGCCTATTTGAGAGGAAAAGTAACTGTCAAATTAAAATTCGCACCCTAACAATGAGGATACAAGGTCTTATCGAAAGCCGGTGAAAAGAACGCTCGTTTTTCCGTTCAAAACCATCGGCTGAAACAATCAAGGATTATCTACCAAAAAAAATTGGGTTTTTTTTTTGTATGAGAAAGAATGTAAAGAGATGGAATGAACACCAAGAAAATCCTTGGCAAAAACACTTCTTTTTTTTTTTATTCGCGCAAAAACCTTCAGCGTCGGGTAACCATATTTGCAGATACAGCGCGTCGACACAAGAAGCGTACCACTCCCCGATTCTGCAAATTCCTTTCTAGCATGGGATTGCAGACAAGACAGAAAGGGGGTTCTAAATTAGGATCGAGACTCACTGTATTAAGCAAAGCGGCAGTACAAATCCCAACGCAGTCAATCCATTGACGGGTGTAGTTGCCACTTCTGGCGGAATCTTTGGCTGCCCATCCCTCACTACTACTCACTGCTATCCGCCTTGCGCTTCTTCGTTCCCCTCCTCTCAAACTTACTTCAACTTTTCCTTTTCGGTTGCTGGATTTTAATACGCTTCTCTGCTTTTGGTTTGTTATGCTTTTACTCCCACTTCGGTTCGACTTCCTTTTCCATTGCTACAGCCACAAAGTGGTTTGGTGCTCATTCCCCAATCCAATTTCTTGATTCCATTCTCACCACTCTGCATCCGTTGGGACACTGTTGGACCATGATTAGTTCCCGGACAGTGAGCAACTGCAAACTGTTCAGCGAATTCATGGGGGACAAGAATTTGACACGCTTTTTGCAGTGGAAGAAAATAGGGGTGAAAAAAAAAACAGAGCTTTCTTTTGTTTTTGTTTTTTTTTTTTTTTACTCGGAGAAAAAAAACCATTTAAACTCTTGAGTATTTGTTTATTTGTTAAAAACAAAGCAAATAATTTGACATTAAAAATAACCATTTAATAGTTTTTATAAAATTGTTGCATAGTCATTATTGTTTAGTTGTTTCGACAAAAATTAAAAGATTACTCAAGGAATTTATTGAAATTCAATTTTAACAGGGGAAAAGAATACTAGTTTTAGCCTAATTAAATGAATTGTTACATAAGGAATTTGATTGTTTCTTGTGTTCCACTAAAAAGTTTCTTACACATAAATATAAGAAATAGCAATAAATGCATCATGTTCAAATGCCCAAAAAGTCATTTATACCAGATTTCATCTAGATATCTTTTATGATTTCATTTATTTCAGTCCTCTTTCATCATTTATTTTTGAATTATATAAAAAAATTATAAAATCAGCTATATAACTATTACGGTGACAAAAGACGAATATACTACCCTCAGCGTCCCCGTCAATCTATTTCAAGGCCAATATGGAGGAGGTAAATCACGGACAACTACTAGCCTTTGGAATGATGACTAGCACATAAGAGAGACATTTATCTCAACTTTACCAAGATACACTAATTATTAGACTGTTCCGAGAAAATTAGCTATATAAAAAGGTAAATCGGCTACCTTAGCGACTCCATTAGTGTCGGTCTCACTGATATGGAGAGAGGTTCATGCAGATACACAGGTCATAGACGCATGGTGGGATAAATCTCAGATTGCCAGTTCATGAGAATTGACCCATGATCATTATGCCAAAGATACCATGCGCCCACAGTCGCGCGCTATACCCTGGGGGTGAAAACTAGTTATATAACTATCACGGTGACAAAAAATGAATACGCTCACCCTCAATATTTCTACAAATTTATTCTAAAATTAATATAAATGAGGTAAATTACGGACGGTTAAAACTAAGTATCACGAACGATACACACACTAATCAATCACAATCACACAAGTATGGGCGAGAATAGGAGTGCAGAGGATATCATTGTTTATCGAGTGGGATTGCAATAATCAATTCGACCAATCAATTTAAAAATCGAAGGGCCATTAAACGAAAGACTTCCAATCAGAATTGAATTGAATATTAATGGATTTGACGGAACCATTTTGTAGTTCGGAGCTTATCTGCACATTGCCAACTGTCAAATCAAACTGTCAATTGTCACACGAACTGGCAGCTGCAAAGCTTCAAATTTAAGGCAACGCTGATTAATCATGGAGTTAAAAAAAAAAATCAAAATGGCATCCTAAAGATTACCTTTCTTTTAACAAAGTAAAATAATAAGATGCTTTATTTTTCAAAAATGCCGTTCACTTTTAGTATATTATAATAATTACGCTTAACTAATCCAACCTACGATAGTATTTTACTGTGCCTCAGGGATACGGTGCGATGTGAACAGCAAGAATGAACTCCTATGCAGCAAATGTTTAAATCTCACGTTGAAAATTTTTTTTAAATACCTATGGCGTAATTTATCATGGCTCGTCGGTATTTTTCCATGGAACAAATTAGTTCGGTTACTTTTAAAATTAATTAATTTTAAAAATTAGATATAATTATGTAACAACTTTTAGTAACTTCTATAATTACTTTTATCCTTTCGTAAGTATAAAAAAAAAGTTACGTAATATTTGCAAAAGGTAGAACCGCCACCCTAGCGGCCCCCTGGGCCCGGCCCTACAGGATTCTAGAGGGAGTAAATTACGGTTAATACTGGGCAGGAAAGGTGGCTGGGGGTTGAAGGAATTTTTGGCACAGCAAACCAGAGTTTTATCCCCGTGTGCAACTGGCGACCTTCGACTCCACGACCTCATTTGCAAGCTGTAAGCACCTTACCAGCTGATCCAGCCCGTGGGGGCAGATAGTTACGTAATATGGCATGACTTGGAGTGGAGCGAGGTGATGAACTATCTTCTATATATGTTGACCAAATCCGGTCAATACTACCTACAGCTAGTGATCGGGTTACCTTGGTCCCTCGATACTCGAGGCGGATCCCACGAATATAGAAGCAGCCAAATAATAGTAGAACACTCAAATAAATACAGGATGAGTACGGTGACGTACTCTGGCCCCGGGGGCACCCTCGGGTGGATCGGTGAGCTGGTCGGGATGCTACTCGAGTTGTCACGGCCCAGAAGAGTAGATGACTTTGAGCATGATGCAGAGCTGGATCTAACGAGACAAAGTCGGACGTAGGGCACAAAACCGGATGCGACCTCAACACACAGACCAGGATATGACATCAGCACGTAGACAGAGATAAGATGTCAGCACGTAAACCAGGATACAATAACGGCACGAAGGTCGGAACATAAAAAAACATCACACATGTCAGGTCAGAACATAATGACAGCAGGGGTTCGATTGACATCGGAGGCGTACGACAATACGGATCAAGAGTCAGAGAACAAGACCAATAGATCTGAGGTGCCGGCAGCGGGACCGACGGCAGAGTAGTGCTCACCGGGGGTTATGGAACGGGTGCTCTTGCGGGCGTTGTGGTCAGCAAAGGTTGAGAGGGAGAAAATGGGGTGATGGCTGGCTATGGCGTGCAGACGAGGGTCGTGGAATGCGACGATAACATCCTCGGTGCGGGAGCGAGTTACGGATGGCCAGCAACTGGTCGGCGATGGCAACAACGCTGCAAGGCAGCAATGTTTCATTGGTAAGAGAAGAGGAGGAAAGCAAGAGGCGCCCATCGATGACGGCGGAGGTTGGGGACAACGATAGTGAAGGAGAAGAGAGTTGCTGCTTGCGTGAGAGAAGACGACAAAGAGATGCGTCATGGTTGCCAAACGCAATGGTAGCCACTAGATGCAATAGAGGCCGCTGGATGCGGCAATGCCGCCGAGGAGGAAGAGGGGAGATGGGCGGTCCTGTCCCGACAACGGTAGGCCTCAACAGCGAGCAACATCGAAGGTGTTGTGCGCGAGAGCAAGGCGGCATGGGCGGCGACGAGCGGTGGTTCGTGTGGCGTGCGCGAGGGAGAGAGGCATCAAGGGAGACAGCATAGTGGTGTCGGCGTGGAGAAAGGAGGAGATGGCCCAGAGGCGGTCGTCGCTGGTGGATCTCCCTGGTGGTGGCGGTAAGGGACCAAGAATAAGCTTTTTCTTCGATTCGTGGTGACGGCGGAGCCAAACCCAAAGAAGTCAAGCCTCCTTTAAGTGTGAACAGTGCTCCTCTCCCAAAACCCCTACTCTCAGCATGTGAAAAAACTAAAATGTCTTTCCTCCCCTTCATAATTCCATTGGAGCCCCCAATATATATTCGTATCAATTTTAAAGTGCCCTAGGGTATAGATGGAATCGTCTGATCCATACTTTAAAGACCCAAAGATGAACCATAGAAGTTGATTGGTTGATTTGAATGGACCCCATCAACTAAAAAGATAGGGTCTATTCAAATCAACCAATGAATATATTGATCCATCTTCTAGACTATAAAGTGTGGTCCAGAAAATCATTCTCCCTAAGATATAGTCGAGTTAATTAGCATATGATAAATTTGCAGACGGAGGAATAACATGACTAATTTTGAATTCTTGATTTATATCTAATCGATAGACACAACTTTAATAA
>JBBMJZ010388403.1:0-14939 GCA_037833815.1 Zingiber zerumbet | reverse complement strand
ATTTTATATCATCCACCCAAAGCAAAATTTACTTTATCACACATCATACGTGCGATTTTTCAACTGAATCTTACGCTAAAGGTCTTAGTTTCATTAATTAATTTTACTAGAGAACTCTAGCATCTTTGGTAAGACTTTCACCACTACATTTCCAATCTATCCACCCTCACATTATAGGTCGATTTTTGACTGCAAACATTTTTATAGTTGGATCGTTCAATATGATAAACCGTACTCTAAATCTGTATACCTATAGAAAAGTCAATATAAAAAAATTCATATACCAAAAATAATGTTTTGAAAATTTTAAAAAGATTATTAATAATTAATTTAAAAATCAAGATTTAAATTTGGGTTAAAGTCCAAGTTAAAAACAAGTCAAGAAAATAAATTTAATATACATAACTAACTTATAATTAAGTGTCCTTTAATTATGGGATTAATAAAATCATATTCAGTAAAATAATTAAACATAATTAAAATTAATATCTATAATTTTTTTTAAAATTTTAAATTTAAAAATTAATGTTATATATATATATATATATATATAGACACTTACTTTACCTACTGAATTACTGATTTTCTTTAATCTTACCGGCAACACAATTCTCTTATCAATAAGACTTCCACCATCACACTTTCCAAGCCATCCACCTTCATGTCACATGTCATTTGTTTTAGCTGAGGTCATTTTTCATGGTTCAGATGATCACTATAATCTTTTGGGATGATTCAAAATAGTATGTTGAATCTTTGGGGTGATTAGGTATAGTATATCGAATTCGAAATCCGTATATCATATACCATATTGAAAAATTAGTATAACAAAATTTATATTGATACCGTATTGAAATTTTGATATACCGACTTTTCAGTATATCGACTTTTTGGTATAATATAAATTACATACCGTTTGTATTTAAATTTCAATATTAGTACGATATATGCAATATACCGATACTAAATATCATATTGATATCAAAAAATTCGGCATTGTATAATATCTTATTAAAATTTTTGATATACTAAATATATTTTGGGATAGTATATTTGGTATACCAAATTTTTTATATTTTCCCCATCTCTAGTTATCCTATCCAAATTTTGTGACGACATCACCATTATATCTAGGTAGTTCAAGTCCACGTCCATGATCTTGCGCACCTGAACGCACGCGACTTTTTGATAGGTCTCTATCTTCACTTGTCTTTCCAAGTAGTCTAACCCACAGACAAAGGACACGTAATTGTTGGGCTCGATTTTAGAAACCAGCTCAGGATCTGCTACCTTGGACAAGTTGACAATGTGGGCTCCTATGTTGAAGAAGCTCGCCTAATTGTTGCTTGTCATTTATAGAATTTTCGTTCATGTCGATTGTTATTCGGTCATTATTTAACAATCCAATAAATTTTTTTATTGTTCATCTTTCATAAACATATGGATGATGAAAGTTTTGTAAATATTAACGAAGATATTAATAAATAATTGGTAGTAACATAGTGGCCTATATATATATATATATATATATATATTTTTGCTGTGTTTTGCTCGTTATTTTTGTAATTTCCCATCTCGTCAGTGACAAAGTAGAAAAAAAATAAAGTTAATAATTTTGTTAGATAATTTATGTTTAAAAACATTTAAATATATTTATAATTCTATAACAAGTTTGTCTTTTGATTTGTGGAAATTTAGAATAATTTTTTTTTTTTAATAAAAAATAAAAAAAATAATTGATATAATGATCTTAAATTTATAATCTGGATTAATTTTATTTAAAAAATTTATATATAATTTATTTGTCTTAAATTATAATAAAGTTTTAGAGTGATATAATAGTCTTAAATTTTATTTATAATTCATATTTATTTTTATTTATAAAAAAATATATAATCTTTGTCTATATTTATTTTAAATTCTGTGTTAATTTTTTTTTTAGATATATTTATTTTTGGTTTGAAGTTGTAATAGGTAGAAAGATATTTTGAGAAATATGTGCAAAGTTGGGCCATTTTGAAGTTTGTGAGTGTGTGGTGAGTTACTGATTTTAAATTTGAGTTATTTGTTACATTATTTAAAAAATGTATCTATTATTTTGTTTATTTTAACGGAGTCTTTATTAGAATTTTAGAAATGATCAAACAAGTATCAGGATAGGAATCCTGATTGGTTTTGTAGTAGAAATACACAACAAGCTCCCTTCTATGCACCTAGTAGGATGTGCCATTTTTTTAACTGAACTCCGGCTTTCCAGGCCATCCACCTTCATTTTATACATCGATTTATCATTGCGTACATTTTCACGGTTCGGGTCACCATGATGCTGTCCAAATCCGGCGACGCTGCCACCGTTATAGCAGGGTAGTTCAAGTCGACATCCCTGATCTTACCCACCTTCGTGCACGCGATTCTCCAGTGGGTGACCATCTCCACTTGTTTGTCTGAATAGCCTAACCCACATAGGAAGTGCACGTAGTGGTCAAGTTCAATATTGTACACCAGCCTAGGATCCGCCGCCTTGGACGGGTTGACGATGCTGACTTCCATGTCGAGGAAGCTCGCCTTGTTGTAGTGGTCATCGTTTATAGGATTCTTGTTCTCGTTGGTGATGTCTGATGTGGTCATGATAGCTGATTTGATGGCAGCCGATGACCACTCTGGGTGGGCTGCCTTTATCAGCGCACCGACGCCATTGAGATGAGGCGTGGACATGGAAGCCCCGGAGATCATATTGAAAGTGGTTTGAGTGTTCCCGGTCTAGGAAGGATTAGGACCGACCTTAGTAGGCCAGGCCGCCAGAATGTTGACACCCAAACCCAAGATGTTTGGCTTCAACACTCCTCTACTCTGGAGTTTGGCCCTCTTCGGCCCTCGTGAAGAGAAATAAGATACTATGAGTGCGAGAAAGATTGGAAAATGGTGCTTGTTGTATTATTTAAATAAAGTCAAAATTAAGATAGAATATATCCATATTTAATCGATATGTTTTGAATCAAATCAAAATTTAGATGCATAATTTAAGAATCTATGATATGATTTTAGGATCAGATTAGTTTCTTCTACGGTTATATAAAGGCATGTATAGTCTATGCTTGTAACCCTGTTTTAGATTTATTAGCAATTAGAAATAATTTGATTCTCAATTTTTATCTCTTCCTTATCTAAGTTGTTATTTGTCTCTTCTTCATCTAAACACTATTAGTGCCCTGGAAGATGAAGGAGGCTACCAGCGTCTCCTCTGCTCTGGGGTGTTTAGCTGAGGGTAGTTTTTCACAATTTAGGTCACCGTGATCTTTTGAGGTGGTTCGATATGGTGTACTGAACCCAAAACCCGTATACATATGTCGTACTGAAAAGTCGGTATAAAAAAATTCATATTAATACTATACCAAAATTTTGATATATAAAAATTTCAATATATCGAATTATCGGTATACTTAATTTTTAGTATACTAACTTTTCGATATACCAACTTTTTGATATGATATAAATAATATATCATTTATATTAAAATTTCGGTATTAGTTGGTATACTAAAATTAAATATCATACCAATACTAAAAAAAATATTTTTTTTCTCATATTTACATTTTTGAAGATATTTTTAAAATAATTTTAAAGATATTAATTTTTAATTAATTTTATTTCGGTAAGTTAAAATTCAAATCGGATTATTTTATTTTTCAAAATTCAATGATCATTTTAAAAAAATTAAGATTTTTCTTATCTTTGAAATTCAAATTAAGATTTTTAAAATTTAAAATATATTACAAATAAAAAAGTTAAAAATATAATTTTCTTATAGATATTTTTCTACTATTATTAAAAATATATATATCAATTTTTTATTTTAACAGAATATTTATTTGATTAGATAAGCATCTCGATTAGAATTCTACCTGATTTATTTGATTAAAATGCTAAAGGTTTTGGTTTCATCAATCTTGCTGGAGAACTCTAATGTCTTTGATAAGGACCTCTAATGTCTACTATAAGACCTCCACCGCCACGCTTTCCAAGCCATCCACTCTCACTTTATAGGTTAATTTTTGGCTGAGCACATTTTTCACCGTTCAGGTCACCGTGATCAATTGGGTGGTTCAGTACAATATACTAAACCCTAAACCTGCATACCATATGTCATACCCAAAAGTTGGTATAAAAAAATTCATTTGATAGTGTGCTAAAATTTTAATATATCAAATTATTTATATATCAACTTTTCGGTATATCAACTTTTCGTTATACAAACTTTTTGGTATAGTATAAATTACATATCTTTATATTTAAATTTCGATATCATTATGGTATATGTGGTATACATATACTAAATATCATATCAATGTCAAAAAATTTAGTACATTATAATATTTTATCAAAAAATTTTATATATCGATAATATTGGAATAATTTGATATATTTCGATAAGGTATATGCGGTACATTATAATATATAACTTCAATCATGAATTTATTATACTTTTAAAATAAAAATTGTGATTAGACAAGTATCCGGATATATCCTTCCTGACTTTGATTTAGAGACTCACAACAAATGTCCTTCTTCATGTGTAGGAGGATGCGCGATTTTCCTGTTGAAGTGATGTTGAACGACTTGCTTTTGTTGATTTTGCCAGAGAAATCCAACATCTCCGGCAAGACCTCCACCGACATGCTTTCTAAGCCATCCACCTTTAATTTATATGTCGATTTCTCGCTACAGACATTTTTCACAGTGCGGATCACTGTGATTCTGTCAAAATCGGAGGACGATACCACAGTTATAGCCGGGTAGTTTAAGTCAACGCCCCTGATTTTACCCACCTTGCTGCACGTGACTTTTCAATGGGTCACTATCTCGACTTGCTTGTCGGAGTAGCCTAACCCGCAGAGGAAGCAGACATAGTCGTTGGGCTTGATGTCGTAAACTAGCCCAGGATCTACCGCCTTAGACGGGTTGACATTGCCAGCCAAGTGAAGGCTGAGCGAGGTATTTAGCCTTATATACCTTTAGTGTATTACCAGCCGTGTGAAGGCCGAGTAAGGACCAATGTGCTTATATGCGCTCGGTCGAGCAAAGACTGACCGAGCTCAGAGGCATTTAGCCTTATATAGCTTTTAGTGTATTACCGACCAAGTGAAGGCCGAGCAAGCACTAGTGTGCTTATATGCGCTCGACCGAGCAAAGCCTGACTGAGCTCAGAGACATTTAGCCTTATATAGCTTTTAGTATATTACCGGTCGAGTGAAGGCCGAGCAAGCACCAATGTGCTTATGTGCGCTTGGCCGAGCAAAGCCCTTATCGAGCTCCGAATGCATTTAGCCTTATATAGCTTTTAGCATATTACCGGTCGAGTTAAGGTCGAGCAAGCGCCTATGTGCTCATATACGCTCGACTAGGCCAAGCTCAACCGAGCTGAAGGTACTTAGCCTTATACAACTTTCAGTATATTACCGGCTAAGTGAAGGCCTAGCGAGCACCAATGTGCTTATATACGCTCGACCGAGAAATGATTAACATAAGGTATTCTTAATATATTTGGACGACTTAAATGATTGGCCGAGACATGATCAACAGAAGGTATTCGTAGCATATATATGGCTAGCTTGAATGACCAACCGAGATACACTTAGCAAATGATATTTTTATTATATATGTGACCGGTTTAAAGACCGGCTGGAAATATGACAATCTGTCAAATTTGGCGGGAAATATCTTCTAAAAGCTATACTTTAGTTATAATGATGAGTTTCTATGCATACTTCATCAAGAATATGAGTCACAAATGATAAAGGAGGTACATCTGGAGTACAAAAAAGATTCCTTAAAGGATTATTGCACGAAGCCTAGAAGATGACTTCATCTTCTAACAAATTCTAACAAACCGGGGACCACCTCATGACTACGGAGGTCTTATGAGGCAGTATAAAAATGGAAATCATCTCCGTTAGCAAAGTAAACAAGTTCTAACATATAATCTATGTTTCAAAGTACTTTAGTTACTACTCTTCTTCTTCTTCTTCCACCTTTGAGAGAGAAACTAACTTGAACATCGAAGGGTCTAGCCAGGGATCCCCACCCCGGTTTTAGCCTCTTAGGTTACTAACGCTTTGTTGGTTTGTCTCATTGTGTGTAGGATCATCGAGGGGTTCTTTCAAATCCTTGGGAGGCCATCTTCATTAAGGAACATCGTTAGTAGAAGCCAGTGTCCCATCTCGCAGATTTCATACCGGATCAATTATTATATTATTATTATTTCAATCGAGAATTTATTAGACCTTTAGAACTAAAATTGTGATCAGACAAGTATCAGGATAGGAATCCTGACTGACTTTGTATTAGAGACCCACAATAAGTGTCCTTCTTCGTGCATAGGAGGATGCGCGATTTTCCTGCTGAAGCTGATGTTGAACGACTTGCTTTCGTTGATTTTGCCAGAGAAATCCAACATCTCCGGTGAGACCTCCACCGCCACGCTTTCTAGGCCATCCATCTTCAATTTATATGTCGATTTCTCGCTACAGACATTTTTCACAGTGCGGGTCACCATGATTCTGTCAAAATCCGAGGACAACGCCACAGTTATAGCCGGGTAGTTCAAGTCAATGTCCCTGATTTTGCCCACCTCGACGCACATGACTTTTCGATGGGTCACTATCTCGACTTGCTTGTCGGAGTAGCCTAACCCACAGAGGAAGCGGATGTAGTCGTTGGGCTCGATGTCATAAACTAGCCCAGGATCGGCCGCCTTAGACGGGTTGACGTTGCCGGCTCCCATGCCGAGGAAGCTTGCCTTGTTGTGCTGCTCGTCCTTTATGGGATTTCCGTCCTTGTCGGTGATGTCTGAGGTCGTCATGATTGCAGATTTGACGGCGGCCGGCGACCAATCCGGGTGTGCCGCCTTTATCAGTGCAGCGACGCCGCTGAGATGAGGTGTAGACATGGAAGTGCCGGAGATCATATTGAAGAAGGTGGTTTGAGTGTTCCCGGTGGTCTGGGAAGGATTTGGGCCGACCTGAATGGGCCACGCCGCCAGGATGTTGACGCCCGGTCCCAAGATGTCGGGCTTCAATACTCCTCTGCTCTGGGAATTCGGCCCTCGTGAAGAGAAATAAGCGACGGTGGGCGCCGGAAAGACCTTGAAAACGGTGCCCTTGAAGATGATGGAGGCTACCGGCGTCTGCGTCGCGTTCACGTAGTGAGCGACGCTAGAGCCGTTGATGTAATTGAGGTAGGACATAGGCAGACGCGGCGCTTCGGCCAATGTGGTGTAGCCGTCGAGCTCGCCGTTGACCATCAGCATCGCCAGGCCTCCGAGGGACTTTATGTTGTCGCCGAGGGGGATACTTGATCCGGACTCTATCGAGCAAATAACCATCTTCCCCTTCACCTCCGCCTCGACCAACCCCCGCCAGCAATTGGGACCGGCGAGGCTCCCAGCTGGGATTGTCATCGGCAGGGAATCGGAAGGGTAGCTGTTCGGCTGGTAGGCCGACTCGCCGTCGAGCTCGAAGCCATTCCCCAGCCTCACGGTAGCCCTTATGTTGCGGTCTATGGTGCTGGCAGCTACCGTGAGTACCCAAGGCGCCTCGTTGGAGAGGGAGGTCGCCATCGGGCCGGAATTACCTCCGGCGCAGCTGATAAAGATTCCTCTTTCCACGGCGCTGAAGGCGCCAATCGCGATCACGTCGTCGTAAAAAGCGACCGGGCCACCGCCGAGCGAGAGGGACATCACGTCGACGCCGTCTTTGATCGCTGCCTCCATGCCGGCGGTGATGCTGGAGAGGGAACAGCCGGAGAGCCCGCAGACCTTGTAGATGGCCAGGTGCGCGCGCGGCGCGATGCCGGAGGCGGTGCCGTTGGCATTGCCGAGCACATTGGCGCGGGCCACGAAATTTCCGGCGGCTGTGCTGGCGGTATGGGTGCCGTGACCTATGGTGTCGACGGGGGACTCGTATTGCACGAAGGATTGTGCTCCGATCAACTTGTTATTGCAGGAGATAGCGCCCTGCAGGCCAGGGGCGCATGAGCCTCTCCAACGCGCAGGAGGCGGGTCCATTCCCTCGTCGCCGAACGAGGCGTGGTCGACCAAGCCGGTGTCCAGGACGCCGATGACAATGCCCTTTCCCATGTTGGAGTGTGTCCAGAGGCCAAGCCCGGGGAGAAGTCCGAGTAGGCGCGGCGTGTAGGTGGTCAGGAGCGGCACTTGTCTGTCCCGGAAGCTCGCCAGGAAACCTGGCTTCCTCTCGACGGACCTGAGCTCGTCCTCCGTTAGCCGGGCGGCGAAGCCGGTCATGGCGGCGCTGTAGGTGTAGAGAATGCGGGGCTCGGTGGAGTTTGCGGCGGTGGGAGGGAGCAAGGATCTGTACCAGTCGTCCAGTGCCTGGGCGCTGACGAATGTGGCGTTCCGTGGGAGGCGCATCCGAATGATGTAGCTCTGCAACTGCGAGTACTGGGGAGAAGAGGCGGTGAGAAGAAAGGAGGAGACGGCGAGGAGGAGGAGGAGGAGGAGGAAGCGAGCCGATGGGGCACTGTGCGTCTCCATTGTGATGGAATGGAACGATGAACACGATGGGATGAATCAATGCAATTGGCATTTTATAGAGGGAGGGAATTGAAGCAGGCAGGGATTTGCAAGCGCAACACGACAGACAGTCTACGTGTTCCTTGCGGCTATGTGTGTCCTTCCTTCAATTTTAGATAGAAAATAAATAAATAAACAAATAAACAAACGTTCGTTTTTTATCTAAAAAATTTATTAATTAAAATAGCATTTATCCATAATTTAATATCTAAAATATTTCTTTCGATTTTACTTTAGAATTGTTTCCCATGAAATTTAATATCTCTAAAATGGAGTATGTATTTTAGAAATTTAAATTATGAATTAAGTATTATTTTAATATATTTTCTTTTAAAAAAAATTTTTTTTTTGTTTGTTTGTTTGAAGATATAGATTAAAAGAACTTTCATTTTGATTTCTATCTAAATTCAAAATGCATACACAGTGTCATATATATTTTAAGTTTTAGATTATGAAAGAAATTAGAACTGGAGATGCATACACAGCTCATTCAATAGCTTCACACATTGGAACAGCAACACATCATACGATTACGCATTCTGAAACTGGAGATGAGTTTGGCACATTGCAGAAGGTGGAGCGAAGTGGGTGGAGTGCTCCCTAAATTTGCCACTCTGAAACTCCATGATTATCTCCCTCATGGAAACCCCATCCAAATAATTAGAAGCGAGTCTGTTATTTTTCTATTTAAATGAAGTCCAAATACAGTACGCCATCGACCAAGAGCAAAACTCCAACTCAGTCGGTTAGTTTTCTATTCAAATCCCATCCAAATTTGGTGCACTTCTTTAAATACTACTAGTGTGGAAGAAACCAAGGCATTACAGGAGCTCGGAAACTAGGTAATGCAAACTTAATTGGCTGCATGTTTATAACCTAACTGACTCTATGACGATCCAAGCGTAGTACACATTCACCTTAAATATATATGGATGTAAAAAATAAATATGAGCAGTCAATCCCTCAACAATTGTAGCAAGGTATCTGAAAACATGGATGTAAAAACAAAGATGGAAAAATCTAATTAGATCAAGGTTGACTAAATATTTGATAAGGAAAAATTCAAGTAAATCTTGGATAACTTGATGTTTGGCAAGTGACAAGTCTAGACAAATTAAAGGTAATCGAATGTTTGACAAAGGAAAATTCTAGGGAGTCAGCCCTAGATAGTGAAAAGTTTTAAATGAATAAACTCTAACTAAGAGGTAAGTTTACTATGTAAGGTAGACTTATAGTATTAAAAAAAAGATGTATCTGCCACCTCAGCGACCCCTTCTAGAGTTGACCCACGGGTATGGAGGGAGGTAAATTTAGATACACGGGCAGGAGACACATGGTGGGATGAATTTCAGGTCGTGAGTTCTTGCAAGATTCGACCCCTAACTTATTGTTTGTTTGTGTTTCTTATATTATTTTGCAGGAATATAGAGTTGGAAGAAAAACAGAAAGCAGACAAATATAATTGGACAAAACTGGAACAAGTATGGCGTGAACTGAACTTGTACTGATCCAATCAACTAAACATCTAGTTCGACAGATAAAAAAGGTTCGACAGACTGAAAAATTGATTCGGTAGATCAAAAAACCGATTCAGTAGACCAAAAAGGATAACGACGAGATCATGTGGCTCAATCCAGATCGCGATGAACTTAGTTGTGGGGATCATGTTTGACCAAGTCCAATTTACATTACAAGGATTATTGGTCTATTAAACCAAGCCTATAAAAGAACCTCACGATCAAAATTCATATCAGCAATCTCCACATTCTACTCTTTATCTCTACATTCAGAAAAGATCTCGAAGCTTTGCTCGTGCAACTGGGAAAGCGCCAGGAAGAGTGTGTGTGGCACCATAGACAAATCGACAGCAGGGCTATCCTTGGCTGTAGCCTAGCCCCCAAAAATTATTGATTACCCATTCAACGTGAACGCGAGTACCTTCTTAGTTCAAAGCATATGACAGTATTAGCTAGCCTCTATGTTCTACTATGTTCTATTCTATTCTATTTTGTTTTGTTCGATTGTAGTCCCTGTCCTCGCCGCATACATTCTCCTCAACCTATTGACAACAAGGCCAAATCCTTGTCAGCGGTACCACTGATGCCACTCACAGGTGTCCCTCCTCGATAGTCAGGGTACAACATCATCCACAACATCACCCTCAAAGAAGGCAACCCACTTGTCAGCGGAGCAGCCCAAGAGCACCCTTGCGGTCCGGTTGAAGAACACGACCACTAAAACCCTATCCACCATGCCAATGGAGACTAGGATATAATACTAGTGCTTGGAACCGAGATTAGTGTAGGATCATTGCGCGGGTGAAAGAGGGGGTGAATCATGTGATTTTAAAAAAAAATTTCTTTTCTTAATTTGAAAACGAGTATGCAGCGGAAAATAGACTATTAAGTAAAGGAAAATAAATAAAGACAGATACACGATTGGTTACTTGGTTCATAGACTTCGGTGACTCATACTCCAAGACCCATGATCCCTCTGACTATATTGACAGACAATCCACTAAAACTTCTTCCGGAACTGTCAGAAGAGGGAATCAAATACAACAATTAAAACGTGGATAAGTGTAACAAGCTAAACTTTCTTTTATGCAATAATTAAGTATAAACAGAACTTTCGTTACCCAATACTTTTGAAGATAACAGGATCAATCTTGGTGCTGGACAACTTCTCAGTAGTAGTCGAGTGTAGCAATGTAGCACAACAAGAGGGTGAAGTCGGAGCAGCTGTATACTTGAAAGATTACTTGTAGAAGTCGTGAATGAGTTATATTGAAGCACTGGTCGAGCAACCCTTTTAAAGGGGAATGAAGGCGCCTTCAATACCAAATTTTATCCCAACAAAATCAACCCTTATCATTGACGAAACCTTCTATGTTATCTGGTCGAAGGCGCCTTCCAAGCTCTCGAAGGTGCCTTTAGCACCAAGCTTCAATGTGCCTTCCTTCGCATGGAAGGCGCTTTGAGCACTGTTCATTAAGGCTATTTTTTCTTTCTAACTCCTACAAAAATATGTTAGTTCAAAAGCAAAGAGTAATTTATAAAACAGAGTTAGCACAATAATAAAATATATAGTAGTAATTAGTGTAGGATCGAAAAGAAACCCTAGAGGGGGGTGAATAATGATCACGAAAATTAATAACGAATTAATCAAAGTACGCAGCGGAAGAAAAAAATAAACCAATGCTAATAAATAGAGTTTTACTTGGTTGGGAGCCTTCAACAACTCATATTCCAAGGTCTGCACTCATTAAGTGCTTTCATTGGGCAATTCACTAACAGTTCGCAAAAGATTACAAGAGCTAAGTACAAGAACTGAAAAAGTAACCAACAACAATAATAGAATTGAAAAGTCTTGGTTGCCGGTTGTCATTGGAGCGTAGTAGCATTGCAGGAGCCTTTTCGGAGCATCAAGCAAGAAGAAAACTTGTAGTGATTGTCGTGTTTAAACTCCGGGTCGAAGCCCTTTAAAAAGGTCCACTCCGAGCACCTAGACCACATGGCTCGACCAATCGATGCGCTCTACGTCAGCTTGTGGATAAAGTTTCGGGTCCTGGCGCCTAGACCAACTTCGGGCGCCCGAGTGGGCTTGGCTTGGGCGCTCGGACTCCTTCCGGGCGCCGGACCCTTTTTCTTCAGCAGCTTTCCCTTGTAGAAAAGGTTAGTCCTAGGTAACCAAAAATTAGATTTTTCCCTACAAAATAGAGTTAACACAATAAAATAAAATATGAGTAGTAATTAGACCCTGTCTCCCCGAGACAAGAATCTAGTTAAGGTCTCATCTTAGACTTCCAAAATGGGCCTAAACTGGACTGACGCCTACAGTTCCCTCAACGAGGAACACATCCTCACTGGATCTCTCCTCCAACTGCTTACCTTCACTTATCACTTTCAGTCAGTTGACTTGCCTTTGACCCACCAGGTCTTTCCTCCAGTTGTCAAGTCCGCAGACCCAATTGGACTTCGGCCGGTTGTCAGGTCTCATGGACCAAACCAGACTTCCCGCCAGATATTAGGCCCCGCAGATCTATCTGGACTTCGCATTAGCTATCAGCCCTGCGGACCTAGCTAGATTTCCCACCAGCTATCAGACCCCACAGACCTAGCTAGATTTCAACCTGGTATCAGGTCCTTTAGACCAGTCAACTCCTACACACTTAGTAAAAACATTAGACAAACAACTCATCTAACTTTAACCTATTTGTCATACATCAAAACCAGACTGTTAGTGCAACCTACACCAACAATCTCTCCCTTTTTGATGTAATGACAACCGAGGTTAAAGTTAGAAAAAAATGCAATAAACAAATAAACCATAAGAATGTTTAAAGTGAGTTCAATTTTCTAACTTAACCCACTATCATTCCCCTTTGGCATACATCAAAAAAAAGACAATGCAAAAAAATAAGTAAGAAGCTATTGTAACCTTAGGTCTTCAAGCAAGTTTCAAAGAAATATGACAATGTAATGAATTTTGAATACCAATTACTTTAAACAATTTTGTAAAATGATGTTAAATGGAAGTTCATGTTCTTTTGTGGGAGGAATAAATATTTTGAGAAATTTTACAAGTAATTTTTTTTAAATATTTTAAAAGTAATAACTTTTCAACATATAGTAGAGCTATTTTTCAAAAAGATTTAAAGTTTTGTAAGTAAGATTTTCAAAAAAAAAAGTTTAAAACAAAACTTCTAAGGAATTAATTTTAAGGACATTTTTGAAGTAAAGCTTTGTAAAACTTCTTTAAGAAAAAAATTACAAAGTTATTTAAAAAAATTCTTAAGGAAAATTAGGAAAATGATTTATGATGCTTTAATATTTTTGTAGAAAATTATTTGCAAAGTAACTGCAAAAAAATCTTTCTAATAAGTATTTTTAAGGTAAAAGATAATTAAAAATTCTTTAAAGTAATTTTTCTAATATTTTAAGAGTAAATTTTTTTCATAGAATAACTTTTCAAAATATTCTAAAAGTACTTTTCAAATAGATAAATATTTTTCTTCAAAAATCTAAAGTACTTTGAAAAATATAACTATGTAAGGTTAATTTTGAAAGTACTTTAAAAAAATGAGGAAAATTTTCAAAGCAAGAAAGATGTTTTAAAGTAAAAAAATGAAATCATTTTTAACTTATTTAAATAAATCCTCCCCTTTAATTTGATAACATAGTGAGATCAAACATTATGTATAAAACAATAGCAAGGCAAATCACTAAAGTGAAACTGGCTAAAGGAAAATAAAATACTAGTAACTGAAGTGAAAGTAAAGTCATATCAAGTTAACTACAAGCAAACACGAATAATAACAGCCAAGGACTACACTACTGCGAGGATGAGGAAGATGGGTCGGAACTCCAGGATCGTAAGAAATCCATCAACTCAGTATAACGAGTCTGGTTCTCCTTTCGAGAACTGGACATGTCCCATTGAAGATTGGAGACCTCCTGTTGAAGACCCGTCATGGCAACCTCAAGTGCGGTAACTCGGTCAGCTAACGGAAAAGGAACTGGAGGTGCTAGTGCCGATGCTGGTGCCCCAAAGAGATCAGCAACATACGCATCTAACTTTGCCTCCTCATCTAGAGCTAGATCAGGCTGATCTTGGGCCTCAGGATCAGGCTGGGGCAGGGCAGCTGGATCGGGCTGGTGCTGGGTCACTCTCCTCTAGGACAGGACACCCTCATCATCTACATGTACACCCTCTAAGGAGAAGTTCATAGGACCTACCATGTCAAACTCATTTAGGGCTCTAACATCATCTATAGTGATATCAATGTCCAATGAGGCAATGAATGCAGTCAAAATATAACAATATGGCATGTGGACCCGCTGACTAGTAGTAATACTAACTGAATAGAGGATACATTGAAATATATGTAAACTAGTATCTATATCTAATATATGACATAATCCATAAAGAAGAAAGGAATGAAAAGGATGCATCATCGCTAAGTCGCGAGTGGTCAGAAGCAAAATGCATGTAACTAGAACATGATAGAGGACATAGTCATGGACTCTAAAGGTAACTGATCTAAATAGGGTCACAGTCGGTACACGTTGAATCAAAAAAATATGAATAGATCGTATCAAGTGTGATATGTGAGTAGGGATCACCAAACGATGGATCTCGAGGAGGGTAGCACTGAAAAGGACATATGGATGGACGTAGACACAAAAAGTCATCGATAATAGTGGGAGATGGGGTCATATCTGTACCGGCAACCCTAGTAGTGTAGGTAAAGTCATCGACTCTGACTACGTTGTTATACAGTTCAGCATACAGACCTACATTAATTGAACAAGAGCAATATGTAGGACCGTAGAGATTCGATAGAGGGGGG
>JBBMJZ010388396.1:0-14939 GCA_037833815.1 Zingiber zerumbet | reverse complement strand
CGAGAAGATCTCTTGGACTATTTTTCTGTGATCCAGAGGATGTGTCATTCGAATTTACGGTTAGATCATGGCCGTGATCCGGCCGCAATTGGTTACGATCCCTTCTAGGGTTCACCGTCCCCATCAGATTATAATTTTTGTTCAGAGCGGGCGGTCGGAGGCCGCTCGAAGGCCTCCGATGTCATTGGGCGTTGAGCGAGGGTATCCTCCGGGCGGTCGAAGACCGCCCGCTCCGAACAAAAACTATAATATAGTGGAGACAGTGAACCCTAGAAGGGATCGCGGTCATGATCCGACCGCAAATAGAAGTGACACATCTCCTGGACCACAAAAAGTAGTCCAAGAGATCCTAACTCTACAGTCCACCTCCTAGATTATCCATCAAAATGCAACATTACAAAGAAATTATTTTCGTAACTTAAATCTATAACCATAACATCACACGGCAATAATTTTACGACCGCAAGGAGTTATGATTTTACATAGATGAGTAGTTCCATTTATGTGATGTGGAATCCTCTATTCCTTTGTAAAACTTATTGGATTGTTAGTGAAGTGCAGAAGTAGGGGCATTGCATGAATAAGAAAATCAAAATTCAAATCTCAAATGAAATAAATATACTAAAGATCGACTTCTGAATATGCATAAACTGTGTTCTAAATTTACTCAGTAAAGACGAACTCAGAGGGAAGATACACTTCCCAAAGGATCCATTATTAAGCAAACTACTCAAAAATGACAAATGGCTCAAGCCATTCAGCAGCAAAACAACATTTGATTCTGTGATATCGATATCCAAATTATTGAAGTGAAACACTATTTTGTGGCAAGGGCGTCGCAGCTAAAAAGGCCACAAGTGAGACTGAAGTTCGGAACTTCTGGTTTACGCTGTCGCGGCCAATGGAACTGATCGATAGCATGCCCGCTTTGCTGCATGGACAATGTTGTCTACCTGTTATAAGCAAAAGAAAACCATGTCTCTCAGACACTGTCGACGAAGATATGATAATTCTGGTACAAAGATGTGTTACACAATCACCTGTGGAACCGCCATCCTCTCAAGATTTGCAGCGTAGGGCATTGGAACATCAGCTCCAGCGATCCTCTCTACCGGCGCATCAAGGTACTCGAAGCTTTCCTCTACCACGGACATGCTACTCGGGATAACATTGTCGTCAGGTATGTATTGGCAAAACATGAATGGGAGAGACGAAGTGCTTACCCTATTTCAGCACCAACACCATGCTGAGGAAAACCTTCTTCAACTGTAACCAGTCTGTTTGTTTTCCTGACAGAAGCATTGATAGTAGCCCTGTCTAGCGGCCTAATGGATCGGAGATTTATAACCTGTAATATCGTTTCTTAGATAATTCGACGAGATAGAAGGATGCACTAAAGGACTATAAGGGCGACAGAACTCCATAATGGCAGTTTACCTCAGCGCTGATTCCTTCCTTCGAAAGTATCTCTGCAGCCTAATATGATTCAAAAGGAAAATAGATTTATGTTTAGAAAATAATGATTCCCCACAAACCAAAAGAAGTAGATAAATGAAGAGTCATTACACTGCATAATCATTGTTTATCTCACCATGCGCTAGGTAAATTAAGACAATGGAGCATGAATAGGAGAATAGAAAAACAAAGTCTAACAATATAAGATCGCAGATCAATATTAGTTAAATCAATCAAATTTGGTTATTTACACACCTGCAGAGCATACCCAACCATTCTTGAGTATGCAGTAATTGTTACATGTTTTCCTTCCCGTTCAATCTGTCAAACGTAGATCTTAAAAATCAACTCAAATAGACCTTTTAACATGGAAAATGACCATTACTTTAACACACATAGCAATTCATACCTTAGCCTTGCCTATTGGAAGACAAAAACTAGAATCAAGTACTTCAGCAGAAACAGGGAATGACTCTCCATATCTTGAAAATAAAAATGAAAGAAAATGTGAACTACAACTATCAAGCTCAAAATAAAATGTAAATATTTGATAGGCGCTACATACAGAAGCTCATTTTCGAGAAAAACGACTGGATCAGGATCCCTAATAGCAGCCTTTAGTAAACCTCGAGCATCCTCAGCTGAATATGGAGTCAACACCTTTAAACCAGGAACATGGGCATACCATGCTGCAAAACACTGAAGAATTCGCATATTAAGAATTTAATATTTCAAATACTACTTAATCTGTCATTAAAATCCCTAGGGACACTCTTGATTTAAAATTAGTGCAAAAAGGAAACTTAGGATTAAAATGATCTATGTGCAAAGCAATTATTTGTCTGCAATAATGTAAGAGCTCTATGGTGCATTCGTCCTTTTGAAAAAAAGCAAAGAGATGACAGATCCTCAATAACATATGGCCTACTATTTCCATGGAATATCAGCATGGACTTGCCAATTAGATGCATATAGTAAAAGGTGGAAGACATGCATCACTTTGTATAAAGTCCAAAAATCTTGCTAAGAACTTAAAGTGCAAGGGCAAAAAGGACAAACGAGAGCACATGTTCATGTCCTTTTCCTCTTTGAAACAAGGTTTAGGGGTAATCACAATTCCATCTCACGGAAAAAAGAATGAAGAAATGAGATGGAAAATTTTTTAGTTCTAAGATATGTGCTAATAGATTTTCCTTGGTAGCTAAGGTGCTAGATAATATTGCAGACGCAAACTTAATTGACGGCAATCAAAATCTCAAAAAATGTAAAAGTAACATCTACATCCAGTATATTGATGATTGCTTT
The DNA here is from genome assembly GCA_037833815.1 of Zingiber zerumbet. Lineage (NCBI taxonomy): Eukaryota > Viridiplantae > Streptophyta > Magnoliopsida > Zingiberales > Zingiberaceae > Zingiber > Zingiber zerumbet. The sequence goes on along the minus strand of JBBMJZ010388396.1, from coordinate 12,179 downwards.
CAAATAATATCACTGCCTTTTGATGTAATCCAATAGCATTAGTAAGAAGCCCGCACTTTGGTAAAATGTTTTGTGATGAAAATAAATAGATGCTTTAAACAATGAACAGTGGATTATTCAATGTGTTGATGATAATATTAGAAGAAATAACTAATAACAAAACCTAGGACTTTAGGTCACCTGTGAGTGTTGAGCACCAACTCCAGCAGCAGCACCATTTGGTCCTCTAAATACTATAGGAACAGATATCTGGCCTGCAGACATGTAGTTTGATTTTGCAGCAGAATTGATAATATGATCAATTGCCTGTAATAAACACAATTTTGACATAAGATGACAAATCATAAAGGACATTTTGAAGACAATCAGCATACCGATATAGCAAGTTATTGTTGCTTAAAGTGTTAGCAGATCGTAAACCTAAATGATTTAATTCTGAGTAGAATGTACAATCTACGAAAAGCTAATGGAAAAAAGAAAGAACAAAAAACTTAACTTCCAAAAGGAAGGGGAGAAATAGAAAAGAGAGTTTAGGTGTAGTGGTAAGAGAATTGTGATATTATCCAACGAACCCCATATATCCCTAGAAGCTACCAACAATTACCATGATAATATTATAATTATAGAACTATGTATCATTGGAACATCAAGAATAATTGTGAGTGTTACTTCCACTAAGCCAAGAATAAACTTGGATAAATCAGTTACTATTTTTTGTTTAATTTACTTATGTTGCCCATTAATATAACCTATTAATTGGGCGTTGTATAGAATGGCATGCATTGTTAGCTTTTTTTTTTATTATTTATATTGCATGATGATTTATATCCTAGATGTCATGATAGCACATAGCACATGATAGCAATTTTATTCATGTCATTGAACATTAAATGCAAGTTGAAATGTTGTGTCAGAAAGTTCCTGTTGATTATATATGGTATCAGTTTGCCCATTTGCAAAATTGCAAGATACAATGGAACACATTCTAAGAGTTTGAGTGAAAGGGATGGACACAACTATCTCTAACTATGTTGGCTAGTAGTCAAAGTCATGCCTGAGTAGAAGTAACACTCACGATCAGCAGCAAGAAGGCATGGAGAAACCCTCGGTTCTACTATGCTAGCAACATAAGAGTCGACATGTAGGTAGGATATTATGTTGATAGTGATGTGATACATGCTGACAGTTGAATTAACCATTATAATAGTTATATTTATCCCATATCATGATCCCAAGTTATATACAAGTAGCAAATATAGGTATTTTTGTCACATCTGTTTTTCTTCTCTAGTTTGAAGAAGGGGCACTTCTATTCTATAGAAATGAAATGGGATGATTATAATACTAATGCAAAGGCTTCCATGGCTTATCAGGGGATATTTGGTTAATATTTTTATTCCTGAATTTTGTTATCCATATGCAAGCATTCTTACTTGTTGCATCCCTATTCAGTGTTTTTTTTTTCCAACCCATTTGTTGTTGCCTCAAACATTTTGCATATAGTGAACTAGTGCAGAACAATAGATGCTTTGGTAATTACTAGAAGGTCATTCATGGATACACCAATGTCTTTAAGCTCCTTGAGTTACAAATTTCAGTATATGCTATTATTTTGTACCACAATTGTCCTCCGTTGTTGTTTTCTAGTGCATGTATACGTTATGGTTGGTAGTTTGTGTGATTGTAAGGTTTATGCAGATGTAATAGTTGTAAGTAGTTGCAGTGTTGATATCATGACGATACTTGCTGATATATATGTTTTTGTAAAATTTATGTAAACAATTAAAATATACAGGTATGTGATTTCACATTAAAACAAGGATATATTTTTTCACCATTTTTTTGAAAATTTTGTCACATGATACAGTTGACCTCCAAATTAATGGAAATCCCCTGGCAAAGTGTTGCATTCATGATTAGATTATGATTCAGGAACCTTTAACTGTGGCATTTTGTCAAATGTCCTCGTAGAATGGAAGAAAGACAGCTCCTTCAAGGTAGCTTTTGCAACCAAAACACTTCCAATGATAATGCATAAGGCTACATCTCAATTCTCAATTCTCAATTCAGAACTTAAAAGAAACAACCATGATTTGATGTGAAATAGTGAACTAATTTTTCAAACCATCAGGTGTGCATGAGCTTGTAAAGACATTCGCCTCATTCCTCTCATTTCTTGTTGGGTTGTCTCAAACACAACTATCCCAATTCATCCACTTTGCTAGTACTATTCTCTTTCTTTAGAATAGAATAACTTAATAAACCATGATAGATTATTTGATAGACAAATTTTGTTTTGTTTATGGCATCAAGATTAAACACTGTCATTTTTTGTATAGTGCTTCTTTGTCATTCACTAGCTGGTTTGTAAAAATAGATAAGAAAAGGTTTGATTAACGTTTGTTGGACTAGCCAATCTAGTCCTAAAGAAGATTCCATTATAATGTACAAAGAAATCATTGACAAAAAGTCTGCTGATAAAAAGATGAACGACAACTCTAACCTGCAAAGAGAAGTTAAATGTCATGAACTCCACAACAGGCCGAAGGCCATAGTAAGCAGCACCAACACCAATCCCTGCAAAACCAGCCTGAAAGCACAAATAAATGCATGAGATAAGTAGAAGAGTGATACTATACATCTTACACTTCATATTGGTGCTGGCAATAAAAAACATAAAGACTTAGTGAAGAAGGATACATGGCGAAAACATCCAATTCTAAAAAAGAAAGGCAAAAATAATTATTAAACAAACCTCTGTGATTGGGGTATCAAGAACTCTATCGGGACCATACTTCTCGAGAAGACCCTTGGATATCTATAAGCCAGGACCACTCAAAAAGATAATCTACTTGAACTAAAGAATTTGCACAAGTTAAATCAAGCCCAAAATGCATGAATCTCTAACCTTATAGGCACCCTGGTATTCTCCGACCTAACAAATTGGAATACTATTAGACAAAAAATCAAAATATGTAATACCTCAACAATTATGTTCAGTAAGTTACCTCTTCACCCATCAAGAAAACTTTGGGATCTGCTGACATCTCTTCGTCCAGGGCAGAGTTAAGTGCTTCACGCACTGTAATCTGAGAACAAAAAAAAGATGAAACTAAGCTTCACGTTATGTTCAATAATAGAGACACACAGCACCAGAATGACACTAATATTTCACACGCTTATTTGAATTGGATGGATTGCCTAAAGACTACTGCTCATCTTTATCAGAAGGATGGGCCCAACATTGTCTAATCTGAACACAGCCAAGATCATAGAGGGCCCTAAAGTAATGGTCTTAAAAACAATTTTAATTATTATTGCTTAAATATAAAGCAATATCCACGACATGCATCTTTATCAGCAGATACCATCTCTCTCTCTCTCCCCCTGGTCGGCTAAAACCACAAACAAGCGTAAAAAAAAAATTTACCTCTTTTGTTGCTGTCGAGTAATTCATCGGCAGAGCTGATCCCGTGGGTAGAACCTTCCGCAGCGCCAGGGAAAATTTCTAAAGTAAAACATTCAAAAGGCAGATTTTTTTTTCAGCAAAAAAAAAAAAGAGAAAAAAGAGGCTGAGAAATGAGACTGGGGGAAAACGACAATAATTTCTTCACCATCGCGGAGAAAACCTCGCATCCAACCTTGCGCCTGACAATTCCCAACATCCTTCCTCTGAGTGGAAGCTACAAGAGGATCACATCATGATCAAGGTAAAAAAAACCTTTTTTTTCAAGAACTAACAATCCGATCGATCAAGGATCGAACAAAGGTTGCCCTTTTACACAGGGCAAAGAAGCAAAGAAAAGCAACGTGATCTCAAACCCTTGATTTGCGGCGTCGAAAGACGGAAAAAACAAAATAGAACAAAATCAGGACGAACAAAGAAGAGGACAACGAGAAAATACCTCGAGATCGAAGACGGCGCGATGCCAAAAGAGGCGAGAGTGCAGAAATTGGGAGCAGATAGGCGATGTAAGGGGAGAAGGAACGCAGCCGCTCGAGATTTTTTTTAAATCCAATCCTCTCTTTGATTCTTTTGGTAAATACTAAAAAACGAAAAGTAAAATTTTCATTTTACCCCAGACCTTTGCCTTATTTTTCAAATTGCCATCCAGGTCAGCAAAGTTGAATTAGCCAAATTGCTTAGATCGACCGAGTTAACATGGGTCGATTTCTATATGGCATCCCCTAGATCAATCATCCGATCCATAAAAATTAAAAAAAGGGAAAAATTAATTATATTATTGATTCCAAAATTGATACTTAGAAATACAGAGTACAAAGTCGTATATATCTCAGTTAAGAAATCCTAAACTGTAAATATAAAAAAATGACTAAATTATCCTAAAAGCTATAAACAAATAAATATATAATTTAACATCTTCCTTCAAACTCACGATGCTACAGCCAAAAGCATTTGCGGGATGAGACTTGATAAATAATTAAATATATCAGTAATCTGTAACTTTGAAGAAACAAAAGACAATGTAATAGTGTCAATCTGAAGATGGTGATGAGCAATGTAACAATTAATTTCAATATGTTTCGTTCGCTCATAAAAAATTGAATTACGTGTAATTTGAGTATCACTCTGATTATCACAATATAACAGAATAGATTGATGAAGAAAGGTACTCAAATCTGTAGGGAACCAACACAACGAAATTATCTCACAAGTAGTTGAGGTCATGACACGATACTCAGCTTCTATGGAAGATCTAGAAATAACATCTTACTTCTTACTATTCCAAGAAATGAGAGAATCACCAAGAAAAACGTAGAAGTTAGTGGTAGTTTTATGATCCATAGGATTACTAGCTCAATCCGTATTAGAGTATGCTCGCAACTCAAGAGATGAAGTAGAAGGAAATTAAAGGTTTTGAAATTGAGTGTCCCGAAAATATATGAGAATATGAAGAATAGTAACCCAATGAACTGTAGTTTGTGCAGCGATAAATTGACTAACCACATGAACAACATACGCAATATCTGGACGAGTCACGGTAAGATAAACCAAGCTTCCAACAATAGTTCTATACAAACTAGGATCTGACGAAGGTGAGCCATTAGATGGAGAATATTGAGCATTAGTCTCAATAGGAATATCAACGACTCTATTATCAGTAAGACGAGCACGCTTAAACATATTAAATATATACTTTAACTGGGATAAAAGATAACCTTTCGGGAAATAAGTAACCTCAATACTCAGAAAGTAGCGTAGTATATCCAAATCTTTCATAACAAAACAATAAGCCAACTCAGACTTCAGGGAAGCAATTCAAACAGAATCATCATCAATAATAATCATGTTATCAACATATAATGATAAAAGAATACGACCTGCACTTGTACATCTGATAAACAATGTTGAATCATGATTATTAGGATGAAAACCAAGTGAAGTAATCACTGTAGAGTACTTCTCAAACCAAGCACGAGATGCTTGTTTGAGACCATAAATTATTTTACGAAGCCTGCAGACTTCACCGGGTTGGTGTAAAATACCAGGAGGGGGTGTCATATAAACTTCTTCATGAAGATCACCATTTAAAAATGCATTATTGACATCCATCTGAGATATTCTCCATTAACAAATAGAAGCAATAACAATCAGAGTACGAACAATCATCATTTTTGCAACAAAAGTAAATGTTTTCTCATAATCCATATCATACTCCTGAAAATAATCTTTAGCAACAAGACGAGCTTTGTATCATTCGATAGATCCATCAGATTTAGTTTTGATCTTATATACCCAACAAGAACAATAATATATTATTGACACTCATCTGAGATATTCTCCATTAACAAATAGAAGCAATAACAATCAGAGTATGAACAGTCATCATTTTTGCAACAAAAGTAAATGTTTTCTCATAATCCATATCATACTTCTGAAAATAACCTTTAGCAACAAGACGAGTTTTATATCATTCGATAGATCCATCATATTTAGTTTTGATCTTATATACCCAACAAGAATAATAGTATATTTTCTTAGTGGCAACAGAACCAAATCTCATGTATCAGTCTGATGTAAAGTAGTTAGTTCCTCAACCATAGCACTCTGCTAAAATGGGTTACAAACAACTTCTCTATAGGATACAGGCTCAAAAAAAATGAATAGATACAACAAATGAAGCAAAAGAATAAGAATAACAAGAGTAAGCAAAATCTGGTAGTTTAGTAGACTTATAAACATCAGTGGATTGACAATGATATAGAGAAGGATCATTTGCAGCCTCAGGAGATGATTGGGTAGTGGCAGAAGGAGGAGCATGTGGAGCGGATGTCTTAGGAACCAAAGTACTAGATTCAGTTGAGCTATTAGTAGGAGCCATGGGTGAAACTTCTTCAGTGCCAGTATTGAAAAGATCAATGCAAAGTAGATCTGACTTTATAATATTATGTGAACTAGCTGGAATAGAAAAGAATGGAATATGCTCAAGAAACACAATATGACGAGAGACATACAATTTTTGACTAACGGGATCAAAGCAACGATATCCTTTTTGAATAACAATATAATCCCAAAAGACACAAAGAGCGGACTGAAAGGCAATTTATTACGCTCGACATGTGGACGAAGGGCAAAGCAAATACAACCAAAAACATGCAAAGAGGAATAGAGAGGAACATACCCATACAATTTTTCAAAATGTGACAAGCCTTAATTATGTGAGTTTGGAATTCTATTAATCACGTGAGCAGCGGTAAGGATTGCTTCCCCCCAAAAGGTACTAGGAACACTGACATACAATAAAAATGAATAGGTTGTTTCAACAAAATGCCTATGTTTTTGTTCAGTCACACCATTCTGTTCAAGAGTATCTGTACAAGAGGTTTGATGAATAATACCATCAAAAGTAAGTAAATGTGAAAAATGATTCAAAGTATATTCACCTCTAAATCATAATCAAAATACTTTATGACACTAGAATATTGAGTTTTCACAAAAGCTCTGAAGTTATTGAAAATGATAAGATAATCATACCTGTGTTTCATAAGATAGATCCAAGAGTAACGAGTGCAATCATCAATAAATAAAATATAATACCTTGACTCCCCTTTTGTAGGAATAGGAGATGATCCCCACATATCAAAATGGATAAGATCAAATGGAGCAGAAGAAAAAGAAAGACTTTTAGAAAATGATAAGGTAAAAAGTTTGGCGAGTTTACAACCACTACAATCAGAAATATAGAACTTTTTAAAGGTCCTAATACTCCTATAGAAGCTAAAAACTACAAATTAGATGCTGAAACATGACCTAAACAGGAGTGTCACAAATAAAAATCAAAAGATGAACAACTCAGATGAAAAGATGATAAATCCACATTCGAAGCTACAACTTATGGTACTTTGAGTTATTCTAAAATATAGAGTCCTCCTTGCTTATGACCTGTCCTAATCAACCCCTAAACATAACAATTGGATGAAGAAAAAGAAACTAGATATCCAGACTCATATAATTGACTAACAGAAACCAGATTTAAAATAAAACTCAGAATATAATAAACATCAATAAAAGATAAACAAGATGTAACAATTGAGCCGACACCTATTAATGACATACGAGTATCATCAGCTGTCACAATAGATATATAAGAATGGGGAGAAAAAGAAATAAAAGATGATAAATTAGATAATATATGATGGGAGGTACCAGAGTCCAAAATCCACAAGGATGAAGATATACCTGAAATATCAGACGATAACAAACCTATATGAGAGAAAGCTGACATAGCAAAATGTTGTGAAGTAAGGAACTGTTGAAACTGCTCCAACATATATGAATTAGATTTTCATGAAGCATCTATACAACTAGACATGATGACAGAACGAATAATGCTCAGAAAAATTAAACTGTAAGGATACACATTTGTACGATCCATAAAAATTGTGTTAGGACGACCCGTGGTCATACAAAGATTCAGAGGCAGAAAAAGATGTTAAACGTATAAATCGGCAACACAAGGTGTTGATGTCGAAATTAATAGAAAATGACATCAGTGCCGAAATCGATAAACACAGGGCGTCGACACTGAAATCGATAGAAAAAAATGTCAGCGTTGAAATCGGAAACATAGGACATCGAAATCGGCAAAAAAGAACATCAACGTCGAAATTGGCAGAAAAGAGCGTCGACGCCGAAATCGACAAAAAGGGTGTCGGCGTCGAAATCGGTAGGACAAGGTGCTGGAGCCAAAATCGGTAGAAAAGAGCGTCAGCGCTGAAATAAGCAGCATAGGATGTCAGCGCCGAAAATTGATAATAGCAGTAGAAGACGACAACGATAATAGGAAGCAGTAACAGGGGGTGACAGAAAAAATTAGGTCAGGGAAGCAGAACCGCTCTTATACTATGTAGAAATTAAGAAAATGAAAAAACTAGTCATATTATTGATTCCAAAATTGATACTTAGAAATACAGAGTATAAAGTTTTATATAGTTCAGTTAAGAAACCCTAAACTCTAAATATATAATGGAAAAAGATCAAATTGTTTTAAAAACTATAAATAAATAAATATATAATCTAACACGATCCGCTTTATCTTCTCAACCTGACCATTCAACTAGATCAACTAAATCGACCCTAGTCACTCGAGAGCAATAACACAACTCAAGAAAATTACAATCAAATTCTAATGAATTAGAAATGCTACTAATTGTAAGCCTGTAAATGAATTAAACGTTCGTAAATAAATTTGTTATTTGATTTGATAAAATTTTATTTTTTTTTTGTTTGCTTAATACACACAGTGTCAATTAAACAAACAAGGTTGCAATGAATGAGCTTGAACACATTTATGTTTATGAACAAAACTTTGCGAATCATATTCATCGATAGAATTTTTATCAACATAGTAAATAAATAAAGAAATTTTTAAAATGAACAAAAATACTTATATTAATTATTAAACTCAATAACTAATAAAATAAGTTTAGAAATATAAAAATTACAAACGATCAAACAAACTTAGTGAAAAGTTCAGTAACATGTAAATGAATCAAGCTCAAGCTTGTAAAAAAGTAACTAAATAAAACTTGAACAACCATTTCAACGACTTAATTTATTTCAGGCTCAATTGTCCTATCAAATATGCTTAAACACCATAGAACTTAATTTGATTCAGCTCCTTTACCATCCCAACTAATTGTTTCTTTCATCAACCAGACCTGCAATCTCTTCTCCCTCCACCAGCTTCAGAAGGGTTTTTGCCTACACAAGTCAAAGTAAACACATGCCCAAAAGTGGATTAATGATAGTTAATTAATTAATTAGCAGTGATTAGTAGTTATCTACCTTGTCATGTGGAAGATTGAACGCTAAGACAGAGCCATTGTAGAATATGGTGAAGGGAGCCACTGGACCCCAAATATTATCATTCTTTGATCTACAATTAAGACTACTCAATTAAATGCAAACTAATCACTAATTAAGTTTTTAAAATAATTAAGAGTTTACTTTAGTGGATAATCAAGGTGATTAGTACCCTGATGAGGAGGTGAGAAGTGGCAAAGGTGGCGCGGGCTTCCTTGTTGTTGGGGAGGAGGAAGAGGTCGTCGCCATCACACTTCTTATGATTTCGGGACTCATCCTCGATATCTCTTCATGAATATTATCGAAAATATATATAGTTATGTATCTTTGATATTAATTCTTTTTTTCAAAAAGTTCTTACTAAAGAAAAGAAGAAGAAAAAAAAAGAGAATTTGATGAAGTACCTCTGAAGGACTTGTTCCTCTCCATGATCGGTTTCTTTGGCCGGCCTCCATTAATCTCCGCTCCTAAGAAATCGCGCTCCGTAGAAGAATCCATCATGCTAATCACTTCTTCTACTTCTTCTTCATTCTTAGAAGAAGATATATATCGAGAGAAATATGGCACGAGAAGAATGAAGGAGAGGGAAGAGAAAAGACAAGTTGTGAAAGGGAAAGGCCACTCACTCAGCCATATCGTGTGATGGAGGGATTGGATCGGATCCCTCGTGGTAAACGTGAAAATTCTGTTTCTTAGTATTTTTTTTTTTGTAGTTAAATGAAAAAACAGCGATGGAATCATGCGTTGAAACAAATGAAAAGGCTTTCTCGTTGTGTTTCTTTCAGGAGCAAATGCACGATAAAGCAGTTCCCAAAGTCAATAAATGATAAGATTTTAGTTTGACTTTACTTGATCATTTGCTAGATATCCACACTATTTACTCGTGCCTACATTTAGACAGGTCTCCTCTTGATTCTCCCCGTGAAAGGTGGAATCATCAATTTTGCAGCTCCTCCATAGCACTCTCACACTATCTGAAAGTAGAGGTGAGTATTCTGTTAATTTGGTCCATAAAATAATCGAATTAATCGAAAATTGATTTAGTGTTGACTAACCGAATTAAATCAAAGTTTTATTAAAATTGAATTAACATAATCGATTATTTCGATTAACACCGAATTAACTAAATTTATTTAAAATAACAATAAAAAGAATTCATACAAAATTAATATCAAATTAACCGAATACTCACCCCATCTGAAAGGGGATAAATTAAGATATTGTATCTATTGAAAATTAACTTCAAGACTTATTTGCGTTAATCCGTGGAGGTAATTTTTAAGGTTTTTATGATAATACTGATTTCAGATTCCTACCATCTAGATTTAAATTAATTAAGTATCATCTTCTTCCCCTATTAAGTCAAAGTTAGCTAGCGTTTGGCAAACTCCACTTCAATCTCACACAAATTCAAAGCCCGGAATCTCTTAACAATTCAAACTTTATTTAATCTGCAACCATTTTACAGATGAACGCGAGAGTTGATCAGGTGAGGAGATGAAGAAGAAGAAGAAGAAACGGCAGCAACTCACTCGATCATTTCGATCTTCCTTCTCCTCCTCATCGATCCTCCTCCTCTGTTTCTCTGTCTCTGTCCAAGAAGCAGAAGCAAGAACAGCAAGGGCACTGGAACAGGATCTTCATGGCGATTAATTCTTCGACATAATCAAGCTTAGAAAGCTTGTTCGTGCTGCATCTGCAACGCAAATGGAGCTAAGCTAGCTATAAACTAGATCTGAAATGAGGCATGAGACAGGGGAGGAGGATAGATAATGCTGAGGGAACAAACCATGCACATGGATGCCTTCCCACCACATGGCTGTGGCTAAATCTTTTGGATTCTTATGTTTCTTTCTCTTGATTCACCACCCGATCCACGGAAATTTTTCATCGACCATCAAAATAAATCTGGTGTAATACTACATCATAATATTTGTGTAGACAGTAGTTTCCACACGATGAAAAAGTACAACAGCAAGAACATGAATCTGGTTTTCTGTAGTTGTAAATTAATAATTATTTTTTTCAATGGAGCTTTCTGAAAACGAGGTTGCCCATGAAACTCAGTTTATTATTATTATTTTGAAAATGTTGAATTTGGATTATAAATATATTTATGATTTTCCAATTTACATTCTCGAACAAAAATAAGATATATTTTTGTATTTTTTATTATTGTTATTATTATAGTGAGAATGTGGTGGTCAATTCGTCCACTAACTTTTGTTTCAGGTTGGCCGACAAGTAAATGTCTAGTCAAAATCCATGTGTTTGTGCACCAACTAAGTTAAAAGATGACTGGTATGATATCATTAGAGTCGTATTTAAATTGGATCGATCGAATTGATCTGCCCATTAAATAATTTAAGCAACACATGGATCGAGTGGATGGACTGTAACGTATACAGTCAGATGGTGATAGACTTGGATTCTTGTAGAAGTGGTTTATTCCAAATTTTGTCTAGGTTTTGGGTTCACGTTTCTTAGTAACAAATAAATTCTCCTCTGGAAAGGTCTATTGACTAAGGTTATTTTTAATTAAGTGTAATATAATTAAATTTGTAATGTAATCTAATGTAATTTTGATTATATTATAATGTTTGGTAATATAATGTATATAATCTTTGATTATAAGAGTGACTATATTCTTTTGTTTGATGTCCATTATTTTTTTTATAAAGAATGTAATTCGTGTTATTATAAAATGATAAAAATATCCTGCGACCTACCGACGGCCGCCGCACCTCTGTCGGGCCTTGTGACAGCCATCGGCAACTAGCGGTCGGCGCCACCGGCTAGCGACTGTCGATGGCGGCAGGTGACCAGCGACATCCGGTGGCTAGCGGGAGGT
>JBBMJZ010388389.1:0-14940 GCA_037833815.1 Zingiber zerumbet | reverse complement strand
GATTGACCAGATGTTGGATTTGGGGACCCTAGACTTGAGTTAAGCAAGTCAAAGAGAGCCCAATCAATCAACTGATAGATTGAGCTGTGGTTCAATCGATCAGCCGATCGATTGAAGGTGTGCGCAAGGGAAGGCTGGCCCAATCGATTAGTCAATCGATTGGGAAGCGAAATCATGACCACAGAATGGTTCCCAATCGATCAGCCGATCGATTGGGCGCTGCCAATCGATTGGGCACCGCCAATCGATCGGTCGATCGATAGGGGATTGGTTTTCTCGCGCGATCGCGAGAAAGCCTGAATCGATCGGTCAATCGATTTAGGTGTTTCTAATGAGAGCATAAAACCCTCTGAATCGATCAACCGATTGATTCAAGCCTCCCCAATTGATTAGTCGATCGATTGGGATATGACCGTTGCGCAAGATGCAGGTTTTGGACGGCTGGGATCGTGCTGATCTGACATGGTAATCAATTGGGAGAAAGCCCAATCGATTGAAAGTTCTAGAAGTGCAAGGTATAAAGCTGTGGCAAGCCTTCGTCTTTGCAACTCTTCACTCGATCTTCACGCGATCTTCTTTGACACTTCTGGCCAGTTCTTGGAAGCTCTTAGGGGCAAGTGTTGGTGCACTTCCAAGGTTCAAGAGACGTTCTTCAACAACAAGTGAGCAAGAAGAGAGTTTTTCATTTGTATTCATTATATTTTTCTTCTTGCGTTGAGTTGTTGTATGTGTAAGTGTTGTATGAGGTTTTGCCACCTCCAGTAGTTACCGAGAATGAGAATTTTATTAGTGGAGTGAGCGTCGTGTGTGAATCCTTAGATTAGTCACATTTTTTTGAGGTGGATACCAAATAAATCCTCTTGTTAGTGTTGTGAGTGTTTACTTCGAATTCTTCTCTGCATTATCACGTAATGTGTCAATATTGGGATGACATATAGCTGCTAATCTATTTTTTTATGGATGTACCAAACATATAAAGAATGATTTTCATTTTGTTAAAGAATGTATGATAACTTAATAACTTTTAATTTTTTAGATCTCTACATAAGTTCAAAATATTGACCCATTCGCTAGGCCATTAAATATTTAGACAAACTATCAAACTAGCAATCAAATTCAACATCTAAGTACTCTTGTTGAATTTGTAAAAGGTAACAATACTAAGAGTACTAATATATGATAATAATCTTGAATGGATTTTAATCAATTGAAATTTACTATATCAGGTATTGTAATCATGATTAGCACAAATCGAATTGAAAGATAACATTTCCAAATTAATCAAGATTTACCTATACTATATTTTGTTTTCATTTATCATCTAGACAACAGACATACATAAACCTCTTTTAGGTGCGGTAATAAATCGTCCACAAATAATTATTTGGTATTCTCTCCCCCGTTTCTTTATAAGCAACCTTTCAAGACTCTTCAATTATTTGAGACACTCCAACAAGTAGTCTAGCATCCTTTTTGAGGGCGTTCTCTTTAATACATAATCATCGAAGTTAGTCAACATGCTTCTTTGAGTGGGTGATGTATCATTTTAGGTTAGTCATTTTTTACTATAGTTGTCATATTTTATTGGTGCAAAGCTTCAAGTAGTCAACACACTCCTTTAGGTTAGTCTATAAAGTCAAATGAGAGTTGGACTCTCTCTTTTCAAGATGGCATTGCTTCACTCATATGATTACATCTTATCATATGCTTCTAGGGAGCCTCCTTTGTAGAGACAGTGAGACAAATTAATGGCAACAAGTAAGGGTTGTATTCCTTAGTTTGAAACTAAAAATTTTTTAGAGGGAAACAAACCTTCACATTGGGCTTTGTGGGGCAGAAATCGGGGCCAAAGAGAAAGGCTTCATGAGTTCTGAAATTTAAATCACATTTCATTGTTTGCTGCCATAAATAATGCCCAATCAAGTTGAGTTTCTAATAATGATCTAACTAATTATAACGGTGACCGGTCTGTGTTGGATCATGAAAGACAAGAGGAGGGGTGAATCTCGTTCGTTTTGAAATTTTTCATTTTTTTGTTTCGTAAAACCAAATCAAAGTGCAGCGGAAATAGAAACAATAGACGCAGAGACACATCTGGTTTACTTGATTTGTAGCCAAGCCAACTACTACTCCAAGGCTCACGATCCTTGATCGTTTTCGTTAGGCAATTCTAATATTGTTCTTCCGAATAAGTAAGGTCGTACAAGTATGAAATGATGATAGTAACAATCCTACTATCTTCAAAGAATAAGTGCAAGACAAAAATAAAGTTACCAATAATAATTAAATGTAAGATGTAGCGTAGTTGTTGAAGATCTTCTCAGAGCAGAATTGTCAAAGCATGCAGAAGTAGAATAGATCTGAGATGAAAAACTATTTTGAGCTCGGACCTCGAGACCTTTTATAAACATGGTTCGGTCGACTGATGCTTTTAGTCGACTAATCCTCCTATTAGTTAACTAAATCCCGCACTTTCCTTCTTTGCTCCAATCTGATCCGTGTGATCCCATGATTTTTAATGTTCGATCGACTAATCACACTTATCAGTCGACCGAACATCTGAGTTGTTATTCATGCGATGATTTGATTTGATTTTCTGTCGTTTCCTTTTATGAATCAGTCGTCTGATCCCATCTATCAGTCCACTGATAAAATGTCTAAATCGGTTAACTGAACCTCTTGTTCAGTTGACTAAATCCTTGGTGAAATGAAAATCTCTGATTTCTGAATGTGTGGCCGCTGACAAAGCATGATTCTGAGTTCTGAGTAAAAAGTTATGATCCTTAGAAATTCAAAGGGTCATATGATCCTACAACATAGAGTTAGATAATAGATATTAAATATGTATAAGTATGATAGGTAGGATTGTCTTGATCTCAACTTAAAAATTTGTGTTGGTTTCTTCAATTGGATCAGTGCCTAAAGTTTATCTCTACTAGGACACGACCTCACTGCACTACCTCTAGTAGCTTACCTCAACTCATCTGCCAAACATCGAGTCCTCCAGACCTGTTTGGACTTAACCGCTCAGAATTGGATCGGCTGCTAGGGCTTCCACTTAATTTAATATCGGGTCTTCCAAACCTATCGAGTCCACTTGCCAAATGTTAGGTCCACTTAACCCATCTGGACTTTCTGTCTGGTTCCACGATCTTCTAAGACTTTCCTTGCCTAGTATCGGGTCCAGCTAGCCTACAGGGCTTTCCGAATTGAGCATCCTGCATACTAGATTAATTCATCAGATAATAACAAAACTTAACTTGATCTTTGACAACATCAAAATATAGGTTTGATTATAGGTTTGATTATGGTGCTCCCTACACCAATAGCCCAATCCCATAGAAGTTTTCTACCAATCTCTACTATAAATCATGAAAGTGCTGCAGTAAATTGTGAACCCCACGGTCTTTGCTATCCTAGATTAGATTATCGTTGGTCCAATTGAGTGTTCTTTCGACTTAATATTATTTGAGCAATGCATAATTTTTCCAACAACTAGTCTCATGCAAATTGTCACATATTTGCGTTTGTGGATTTAGCTTGCATATGATCAAATGCCCTTATTCTTCAAATTATATTATATTTTTTGATAATCTAGGTATCCAACTCTTCGAACAGACTAATACTAAAGGTAATCAATTCGGCCCTATAGAAATTTTTCACTAGCTATTAATGTAAATATGAAAAGCACAAATAGGTAATGATTAATGGCCCAGTATCATGAGTAGTTCGAATACTACGAGCATATGATGTACCCTGTGAGAAATTTGAACCCTCATTGTATGGAAGTTCATCCTACCTCTTAACATTGCACCATTCCCCTAAGGCTTACTTATTATTTTTTTTAGTTGACACCTGGTATCCAGCTTACGCCGACTAATTCTAGGGGTGACCAGGACAACCCTACGGAAGTTTTCCACTAACCATCAGAATAAATTGGGAAGCACTCGCAGTGGGCGATCTATCAGTCCAGCGTTCTTTGGTCAATCATCCATTAAAAGAAATTCATCCGTTAATTAGTTGAAGCCGGGACTCAATCTGCCAGACAAAACTAAGAAGATGTTTTATCATTGCACCATTGCCCCCTAATAGCTACTTATTATTTTCTTAATAGTAAAAAGGTGAAATCATTACCTCGACGCTCCTTCAGGGTGACCCCTGCTGTCTGGATACGTATTGTTTTCTTAATGAGTAATGATATGCACAGAAAAAAAAAATTAAGGAAAAGTTCATAGATAAATACATAAATTTGTGGCCCATCATTTTTACTTTTTATAAGCCCAACACTTTATATATCTATTTCTAAATATTTTTCTAAAAAATTTTTCCTGTGTACGTATCATTTTTCTTTCTTAATCATTCAATAAGATGTGTCAATAGTTCAATTCTATGTGGCACAAGGCGATTCATTCGCCTCCAGCGCCCCCGCCAACCTGTCCCTAGGCTAACACGGAGGAGGTAAATCACGGGTGGCTATTAGACATTAGTGCAAATGGCCAAGACATGGGGGAGGTTATGCTCGGTCACACCGAGTTTTGACCATAAGACCTCATATGACAATACCCCATGCCTTAATCATCGCACCGTCCCGAGGGGACGTCAATAGTTCAATTCTAGCAGCATGCTACGGAGCTTTATTTGCCATTTATTTTTTGGTCGTGCCTTTCTTTTTAACAACACAAAGGAGACAATCAATTGTAGTGTCCAAATAAGAGAAAATTTGACTGAGTAGGTTGGTAGTGGATTTTGTGAGCAAATTTTGAAATTACTATTATGATAATGATGCAATTTTCTATTTTACAAAATTAATAAATGCTCCTCAAAAGCTTAGTTGCTTCTCAAAATATAATCTAAAATTTCAATGCAATAAGTATTTTTAACTTCAGTTTATACGACTTCTCTTTATTAGAACTTAATGTGGAGATTGTTGAAAAGTTAAAATTTGTGCCCTTCCATCGTCCACATGAAGTCTCAATCTTTATCAGTGCTCTATAGTGTTCACTCTTTATAAACTACAAGTACTAATTGTGTGCACTTCCCCTTTACACCCTCTATGATCGATCAAAATAACGACTCATTTTTTATTATTAATTTAGGTATCTAAATCCTTACGGATCTAATTAATCTTGGAGATAAAGGGTCTTCTCCCAATTCATCCACTAGGTAAATTCAAAACCGCTAGTGAATAATGACTCATCTTCTCTATAGTCATCGTTTTTAATAGTATCTTCATATTCGTCATTCCATCATCATCCATCAATGTAAAAACAAAACACTAAAATAAAAGAGTATTATCATTTAAGCAATTTAATCTGATGTAAATGAATTTAGTGAAATAAGGTGATTAAAACCAACACTTAGGATTATTATCGCATAAGCATTTTTCTTTTTAATATTGGGTAACAAAAAAACTTATGTAAACCAGAACCATACTAATGGCTTCACTTAACTTAAGTTCCCCTTCATCCAAGATTTCAACTTCAAGTGAGATAAGATTTGTGTTAGTTCTTAGATTTTTCCTATTTAAAACATACACTTTTAACACCACTTCCTAAAATTTTTGGTCTCAATCACACTTGTAATTCCAGTTTGATATCTCTAAATTGCATAGTAACTTCCACATGATTGAATCCATCTCCTTTGATAAGAAATCAAGATAAAAATGGAATTTGGCGTCGAGAGAATAGTGTATTCTATGAAAATAAAGTTCAATAAGAATATAATACATCAATATCTACATCTTGTTTAAAAAACCTTTGGATCCTCCCTTAACTCTTCTTAATAAAAATGATAAAAATTAAATAAAACCCTCACCTCTAACACTTTTTAAATAATAATAAGAAAATACTTTTCACCCAGTAAAAGGCCTCTCTGCAATTCTTTTGACGCTATAACATCCCCTAAATTCCAAAACAGTTTAAGGAAGAATTCAAAGCCTGTCATTGTATGAAATCATACTAAATATCATCTTAAAAATCACTACAACAAAGTTTATTCAGCACATAGGCATAACTGAACATATTGGAAAATTTATGATGAAATCCAACAGATATCACATGAAAGTAATTTTGTTTGGATTTTTTTTCTTTATCTGTGGGGATCTTTACATATTTTTTTCTTAACGTGATTCTTCTTTGGAGCGCTTCTGTTCTCACTTCAGTGATGTTATAGTCCAGAATATCAAAGCACTTTCCATGCAGTGATAAAGCCCGAATCCAATGGGTTAACTGATCAACAACCTAATTAGCCTATTCTACATGTAAAACAACCCCCCAAACTGGTTACAAAGTACCAGTTCAACGGAGCAAACTCATCATGAGGTCGAAACCAAAATGAATGACCAGGTATAGGTGCTTGTGATCAGCATTTGCTTCCACCAATTAGTTGGCTAACGTGTTGGAATGCAAGTGGAGCTCAAATTCCTCGCACTGCAATTTGCTATGATTTCAAATGTTTTGTTACAAGACTTGTTAAACTATCTGATTTCCTCTTCTTTGTTCCACTGACCAGCTTATTCACATAGGCTATGTATCCTTCCACGTTAAATTTTCTTTTGCAACCTGCATAATTCATGTAGCGAATCTTTCCAAAGACCGGTCTCTCTTTCCAACCCTGAAATAGAAGATATCCAACACAAACACCATCAATATATTTCACTGAGCACCAGAATCTTGACACAAGAAACTCAACAATGTTTGGGAGGCAGTGTATGGATCCTAGAAGTCCATAGTTTGAAGAAATCAACGGCAAATTAAACACTAAAAGAATAGTAGCAGCGTTTGTGATCCAGAAAACATAAGCATATAGTTATCAGAAGACAGACCTGATCATGGACGCCACATATAGACCACATGCAACCGACATAGCCATTTGGATCTCTCCCGTCCAACTCATACTGTAAGTGGTGAGGCAAAAAATAATAATAAAGCACAATAACGGTTGTAGATCTTGAAAAAATACCTTGAATAGGAAAGCATCTCAATATTAATCTATAAACATGTTGTCATAATAACTAGCTTCTATTTGACCAAAACATGAAAAGATGGAAAGTTACATTATCAGACATCATTGCCATCAATTTGAATTATCAAACTATCTGGGATGGACCATATCCCTCCATTGAACTCTATGCCTACTGTCATCATCATCTTTGTCCCACCTATTTGGGATCAACTATATAAATCTTATCCTTTAAGCTCCATACAAG
Source organism: Zingiber zerumbet (assembly GCA_037833815.1). Classification (NCBI taxonomy): domain Eukaryota; kingdom Viridiplantae; phylum Streptophyta; class Magnoliopsida; order Zingiberales; family Zingiberaceae; genus Zingiber; species Zingiber zerumbet. The sequence goes on along the minus strand of JBBMJZ010388389.1, from coordinate 7,733 downwards.
GTTACAAGAATGTTTGCCCCACTCTATGGACGACTATATCACTACTCACATTCAAATCCTTAATTACTTGCATTTGCATCAACTAAAATTTTCTTTGATCTCCTTTATTTCCCACACTTCCAATTCTAATTGACTTATATGAATATATTGGTTGTCATTGAAGTTTTATTATCATCTTAACTTAATATTTTTTTTATTTTTGTTAGAACTACAGCTAATTGAACTGGTTAGTAGTTTCATTTTTTACTTTTTTACTTTTTTTAATAAATTTCAAATTCCATCTGCATGGGCTTGACATTGGGTTCCACCAAAAAGATAGAGATGGCATAGTTCTCTTAGAATAATAGAAATAGTTCATACACAATTTGCATGTTAGTTATTTTGAAAGATAGACTAAAAGAACCAATTTCAACATATCTGTATGCCGCTTTGATATTACGTGCTGATACAAGTGTTTACCCTACAGCAGACTGAAATAACTGAATGATAGGATTAAGGAAGTGATTCCTGATGATGCAACTGTTGTTAGACATATACAAAGATATGTAATTAGTAGTTGGAAGTGCACATAGTTAAGCCAGGGATCATCTGCATAGCCAGCAATAATGCTTTTCTAGAAAGTAAATGGACAGCATGAAGCCTACCAGTATGGCTGGTGATCATGAACTATGACAGAATTCTTTACCAGATCAAAAGATGTATTAACAGTAGTTCCAAGAGAGGTGTGTTCTTTAATCTTCCAATAGTGCAATATATGTGTATATGGGAGAAGTGATGCGACCATTATACTTATCAAGACAGTATGTTTTTCATTTTGATACTAGTTAAGCAGAACCAATATATACCATTATAAAGAACTCCACTATGTTACAAGAAAACTCTATACCTTGTCATTTAAGTATATTGCTATTGACAATGCTTCCTCTGGTCTGTTTGTCCATTCGAGGATTTTCTTGGCCCAGTACATCCTGTTGATCACAATCACATTATTCCTATGAAAGAGGTAAGAGAAATCCCAACAAATTTCTAGAGGTTAAATGGGATTCTTAAGCTGAGTGTTAAATGTTAAAAATATGCATCGACAATTTAGCAGCTCGAAATTCTCAAGTTGCCGACATGATTTTTAAGTAACAATATGAATGAAGATTGTTGTTCAATGCTATAGGGATACCAAACAAACTGTAGTAAGATTGATGAAAAGGAAATCATAATACGGGATAAGACTGATTAAAAAAATCAGCTTTTACCTCATGTATCCATGCATTTTACCACAATGAACCATCTCAAGTTGCGAGGCATTCCATAGCTGAAAGGTACAAACCAAATTAAGAGTGGCACAGGTATACATTATTTATTTAGAAAATTATTCGAATATCACTCGTAAACTTACAGGATCAGCAGTTTGTGCTTTCTCTAGCTGTTCTCTCCTGCAAAGAGGAAAGAAATTAAGCAACCAAGATAACAGCGGACACTATTTGCAAATATAAACTGATTCAACAATCGAAAAGTAAAGATGGGGTGATGTAAAATTCTATCAATCACTTACGAATAAACATGCTCTCGTTTATCTTTAGCATGACCCATCAAGGACTTGCGAGCCCACTCCCATGCACCTTGCAACGAATCATAATGAGGTTGGTAATAGCAAAAATTATCAGCCAACTCCCTCCTCACAATCAATTCCTCCAAGAATGCATCCACCGACTGTGAATCATTCATTCGCAACATGCATATATCAGTTATTCTTATATTAGTGACATCCAAAAAAAGTTACAATTCGCACCATTAGTTGCATGAAGAAGAGTCTAAATTGTTGAACAACATGTAACTACATTCCTTGCTAATTTGCAGCTAATATATTAACTATCAAAAAAAAATCCAACAAAATCTCTTTTAACATATGGTTGCGCAATAATCTGTAATTTACTTGAATACAAAATAGTTCAACAATCGCTTCCCGGAGACAATATTGCTCACTACTAATCTACACTGCGTTTTATGACATAAAACTATTTTAAAAAAAACATTGCAGGAAAAATTGAAAAGGCACTCCATTTTACACACCTTCAGGGAAGTAGGCATACCTTGGGACAGGAATTCCGAAGCTTCCGAGCTTCAAGAGCACACCGCTGAGACGAGATATGGCCAAAGTGCAGGTAAGGCGAGAGCCCTGACAACGCCCTCGGCTTCACTGGATCATTACGATCGCTGTCGTAACTCTTCAACCTCTTTGTCAAGAAGCCATCTTTGCTTCCCATCAGCATCTCTGTAGCAGCTTCCTCCCCCGGCTCACACCAGTTGATCTCCGGCACTTCCCCTGCTTCCCTATATGTCAAAAGGAGAATCGGAGATGTCAGCAAACTCGTGCCAAGATTCGAATTGTGGGGGATTCTAAATATGTTAAATGGATTGATGAGTTAACTCAATGACTTCGTTGATCAGTTCATCCCATTCGATTTCAGGCGGTGCCTCCCCTGCCCACGGCACCGCGGGGACCGGAAGCTTGGGGAACTCGACGAGAAACTCCGGGAGGAGACGATGGATCTTGGAGCGGATCGTCTTGGCGCTGTATTCGAGCTTGTCGGAGGCGACCCAGATAGGGACCACGTTGTGGGAATCAACCTCGTGGAAGGCAACTTCAGCGGGGAGGCGCTCGCAGAGAGCGTCCTTCCAATCGCGGACGGGGCGCAGGGGTGAGAAATCGGCGACGAGGGTGGAGGCTCCGAGGCGGCGGAATAGATCAGGGAGGACATCGGGGGCGTCGCCGCGGAGGAGGAAGAAGGGGAGGCCTAGGGCTGCGAGCCGGCGAGACAGAGGGCGGAGAGCGCGGAGCATGAAGCCGAGCTGGCGGGCGTGGGCGCCGAGAAAACGGCGGGAGAGGCAGAAGGCGACGGAGAGGGGGACGGCGGAGCGCGCGGCGAGATCAGCGGCGTGGAGGAGGGCCCAGTTGTCGGCGGCTCGCTGGTCGCGAAACATCCAGTAGACGACGGGGCCGGGAGGGGAGGAGGACGGGGAGCCGGGCCTGAGGAAACGGACGCGGGCCGGGTGGACCGCGGCGGCCGGTGCGGAGCTGGGTGCGACGACTGCGGGTGCCATTTGAACGGTGGCGTGTGGGCGTGACAGCGTGAAGCGGAGCCTGGGGGAAGAAACGGGCGGGAAGTGGGGGAGAGCTGTGACGGAGATGAAGCCACGTCGACGTGGTTCGGAAGTGAGTGGAGCTGCTTGGTCCCGAATGGGTGGCGACGCCGACGTGGGGTTGCTTCCTTTTTTTTTATTTTTTCACCCCATGCACTTTAGTTTTAAAATTTTTAATATCAGTAGATTTCGTTTTAACCCTCAGATTTTTCCACGCTTTCAACAAGACCTCTGTAAATTCATTTTTTATAATTTTACGCTGCTTCGTTGGGGAATGCTCCCTATAATTTCATTGTTATCATTTTACCTCCTTCCTTGTATTCCTATAGTTTTATTGATTATCCTCTTTGGCAATTGACATGGATAGTAACAATGGTGAATGATGTAGCAAAAATTCAACACTTGTTGATAAAAGATGATTGTAATCATCCCAGCATCCCCGTCAATCTATCCCAGGGTAAAAAAAAAAATCATCACTTGTGTTGGATGCTGAGGTGGACAATGTGGAGGTTGTCGAGATAGGAATAGTTGCTTACAACTGAAATAATCTTCGGTAAGTAGGTGCTAGAGTTGTTCGGCAAAAATAATCTTAAGTAAGTCACACAACAGTAGTCACACAAGAGTGAACGTAGAAAGAATGTAAATAAAAAAAAAAACTTTTCTTTTTAGCAGATATGTCTGGGAATGACTTAGAAATGCTCCCTTTTCTTTTCTTCCCCATGTGATTATAAACGAGCATATTCAAGTATGGATTGAGATGTTGAGATGACATAGTAGATAAAGATCATTCATAGGTAGGATATGTAATTGCAAAGGATTTTGGCCAAGTATAGATTGAGATAACCTAGGGACCATATCCAGGTATGACCTAGGATTTCAAAGGCAAATGACATGGAGCTATAACATGTGAGGCCAAAGGTAGGCAGGATGGGAGGTCAAATCTAGGAGAGGCCACATTGACAATCATTAAGAGTTCAGGAACTTGAGCACCTCAATAAAGCAACTCTGTTGCTCGAATACCAAGCTTGAATTTGGAGAGCTCAATAACTCACTAGCTTGGACCGGAGACTTCAGACTGGAAAGCTAGAAATGACTTAACTTGGAGACAATCTATAAATAATTTTTCACTGAAGTGTGTAGGTAAAGTTTTAAAATTATCAAATTAAGTAGGGTAATTTTAAAATAATCAAATCACGTACTCACTTTCTATTTTACCCTTAATCAATCGACTGATGTTAAAAATCAATCAAATTAATTTCGGTTTGAATATCAATTGACTAATTTTTTTACCGTTCAAATCAATTTCTCTTTCCGTTGAATTTTTAAATTTTGAATAAATTAGCCGACTAATAATAAAATCAATCGACTGATTTACTCTTTATCAACAATGTTGGTGTATTGAAGTCAATTTTTGAAAAAATTAGTTGATAAATTAAACGACCTCAAATTGATATAAAATTAGTTCCTATTTATTAGACTAGTTCTCCTGATTATATCTATACCATCAAATATCAATTTAACCTAATATATTAAGAGTAGTGATATTTTGAATACGAATGTGTTTGAAAAATCTAATTCATATTTAAAAAATTACTACTCTCAATTTTTTGAGTCAAATTGATATTTGAGGTCATGGATATAATCAAGAGAATTAGAAAAACACATAGGAATTTGTTTTATATCAATCCGAGGAGATTTAGTTCATCAGTCGATTTTACCCAAAATCAGTTGTGGACCAAATGACCTCAGACATGAAACTAACTCTTATGTATTCAGCTAGCTCTCCTGATTATCTCCATACTCTTAAATATCAATTTGACTTATGTATTCAGCTAGCTTTCATGATTATCTCCATACTCTCAAATATCAATTTGATTCAATATATTGAGAGCAGTGATTTTTTTAACATGAATTTCAGCATTTTACTGATTGATTTTCGTGGAAAAAGTTGAAATTCATATTCAAAAAATTACTGCTCTCAATATATTGGGTTAAATTAACTTTTGAAGGCATGTATATAATTAAAAGAACTAAATGAACACATAGGAGCTAGTTTCATATCAATTTAAGGGTGTTTGATCTATCAACTGGTTTTGTCCAAAAGCGGCTAATGAACCAAACAACCTCGGTTTGACATAAAACTAACTCAAAATCGAATGATGGAACAAACAAGCTCGGATTGACATGTAACTAGCTCCTATGTGTTAATCTAATTCTCTTGATTACATGCATACCCTCAAACGTTAATTTGACTCAATATATTGAGAGCAATGATTTTTTGAACACGTATATGCTCGAAAAATCTAATTCTTGTTCAAAAAATCACTGCTTTCAAGAGAGAACATATAGGAACTAGTTTTATGTCAATTCGAGGATGTTTGGTCCATCAGCCGATTTTGTCCAAAATTGACTGATAGACTAAACGACCTCAAATTGATATGAAACTAGCTCTTATATATTCAGCTAGTTCTCCTGATTATATTCATGCCCTTAAATATCAATTTAACTCAATATATTGAAAACAGTGATTGAACACAAATTTCAACATTTTACTGACTAGTTTTCGTGTAAAAAGCTGAAATTTGTATTAAAAAATCCATTACTTTTATTGCATTCGGTCAAATTGACGTTTGAGAGCATGAATATAATCAAGAGAACTAGATGAACATATAGGAATTAGTTTCATGTCAATCCGAGATCGTTTGGTCCATCAATCGATTTTGAAATTAATTCTTATGTGTTCGTTTAATTCTCCTCATTATATACATGTTCTCAAACATTAATTTGACCAATATATCTTAAGAGAAGTGATTTGTTTAACACAAATATGTTTAAAAAATTTACTTCGTGTTTAAAAAATTATTACCCTCAATATATTGGGTTAAATTAACGTTTGAGGACATAAATATAATCAAGAGAACTAGACGAACACATAGGCGATAGTTTTATGTCAATCTGAGATTGTTTGGTCCATCAGTCGATTTTTGGACAAAACTGTTAATGAACCAAACGACCTTGGATTTACATGAAACTAGCTCCTATGTGTTCGTCTAGTTCTCCTGATTATATTCATGCTCTCAAACGTTGATTTGATCCAATATATTGAGAGCAGTGATTTTTTGAACAAAAATTAAATTTTTCGAGCATGAATGTTCAAAAAATGACTGTTCTTAATATATTAGATCAAATTAATATTTGAGAGCATGTATATATTCAGAAGAACTAGACGAATAGATAGAAACTAGTTTCATGTCAATCCGAAATTGTTTGGTCTATTAACTAGTTTTACCTAAAATCAACTTTGATATAACAACATTGTTGATACAAAAGCAAATCAGTCGATTAATTTGCTCGGAATTTTAAAACTTAGGCACACAGAGAAATCGATTCGACTAGTAAAAAAAATCAATCGACTGCTTTTCAAATAGAAATTGATTCGATTGATCTTTAACATCAGACGACTGATTAGGAATATAATAGAAAGTGGATACATAATTTGATCATTTTAAAACTATACTACACAATTTAATAATTTCAAAATTTTACCTACATAATTAGATAAAAAAAACTAATCTATAAATATTGATCTACTAAGCCATCTCATAACATCTCGTAAGGTTGGACCCTTGGGTCTAATATCAATGTGAAGAAGCTACGTAGACTTATAAGACTTGAAAACCTAGTGCTATCAATGTACTAAAAATATTTATAAAATGTTAACTTGTTGAAGATTTAAATTTCGTCGTCTTCAAATTTTTAAGATTTGAAACATATATTTATAATTTCCGTTGAACTTATTTGGCACATTTTAAGGTAAGAAAAAGGGAAATTTTATCTGCAGTCCCAATTAAAACTTAAACTTTACATAGTGTCTTCATACGTAAAAATCTATATTTTTACTCTCTAATAAAATATAATAGATATCAATTTATTTAATTATTTATCATAATTTTAGGTATAAAAATTTTAAAAATGAGTATAATTCCACTTAAATTCAGCACATTAAATTAGAATCTAATATATTTTATATCAAATTATATATGACTATTTTTTCACCTCAATTAGATAGACAATATATTAAATTCTTTTTAAATAGTACTCAATTGGATGAAAAATATACTAAATTTTCTTTAAATGATACTAAATTTAGAAGAAATTATATTAAGCGAATAAAGTCGTATTTAATTTAATAAAAAATATATTCAATTTTAGTTTAAAGTGCTTAATTTAATAAGAAATATATTTATTTTAGACTTTGGCATCTTAAAAAAAATATGAAGGACAATTTTGATAAAAAAATATATACTTAATTCTAATTTAAATTACTAAATTTAAGAAAAATTATATTTATTTTAAGACTTTTTAATTAAAAAATATGAGAAATAATTAGGTAATAATATTTACACGAGGGAGTTAAAATAGATAAAAATTTTCATGTAGAAAGTGGAAATAAAATTTTTTTTAGACACGGAAACTACATACAAAATTAAAATTGTGATTTACAATTTTTTCCCAATTAACAGAAAAAAAACGCATGTTTGAAGGGGATGTCATTCATTTAAGGCTAATTGTTAAATAAAATATCATATATTCCATAC